>JAQZDE010000040.1:0-100000 GCA_037576195.1 Phytoseiulus persimilis | reverse complement strand
GCTTTCCTGTCAGCCGCTCATCGGCGACCCCTCCGAAATTTTCGCTGCAGACATGTCCACCTGCTGGGTCTTGCACTCTCTTGTCGCCGAGAAGCCTCATCCGATTCGGATCGAACCGTTTTCCTGGACCTTTGCCCCATTGACTCGCCCTCAAAGCTTGTCCCGTTGGACGGGCTCTTAGAGAGCTGCCCGGCTGATGCTGACTCCGTCTGTCATAATAGGAGCTGGCTATCACGTGTACAGCTGAAAAGGAAAGGGCGAAAACCCGACGTTGGGTACCTCGACGTCGTCGGGAGGAGCTCCAACCGTGAAAAACTCCCGAAGACGGGGAGGGGTGTGGCACGTCGCAACAAGATTCAGGTAGAAGTGCGGACACCCTACGAAATGCCATCACGAAGGCTGACGGCCCGATGCCATATAATTCGCGAAAAGTCACGGTATTCGAATTTCCGCTTCGAGTCTCTCAGTCCGGCGAGATATGCTGATCATAACGCAGGAATCACGATCGCGCTATTAGTGACGAGAGCCACCGCGGTTTGGCATTCGACTTTTATTCTCCTTCAGCATAATATTAGAAGATCGGATCGGAGCCCTCCTGGTTTAGTTCGAACCATGAGTGAAGTGTCTAAAGCAACTCAACAGTATTTCAAAGGACTAGAGCGCTCTGGAATCGTGGGGATGGCATTGCAATGAGGGATGATGAGTCAAAATTCTCAGAGGGCTGGAAAACCTTCCACCCGCGAAACTTTCCCGACAAGGATTCTCCGAACCAGCTAATAACGACAGATTCCGGAATCCAGCCTGCGCTCATGAATTTATGGTACACAGCCACCCGAAGGTGTGGAGCTCGGGGAAAATCAGACTCCCGGAAATTACCGGGATGCACTAGATTGCTTGCATGCGCGAAGTTCGCTGTCCGCTTCTGGAAGGTAGGCCGTCTGCAAATAGACCCGCTTCGAGCAAGCCATCAGGGCGGCCGCTCCCATGTTCAAATCAGAGAGCCTTCCCTTCCAGAGGGCTCCAAGGAAATCGTCCCGAGTAACTCACGAACAATGATGTCTGGACCTCTATCGATGTCGATCCGGAGCCGGACAGGCTTTCGGTGAAATTATGACTGCGTTCCCCGAAGGGCTGGTCCACTGTATGCAGTTACGGAACATTCGAGATGGACGGGTGTGAATTAGAGGGCGAGTCGTCGGATCAGTCTGTGTCAAACAACAAGTGGAAAACATGAAGTCCTTACCAACCGATGGCGATATGATACAGCAGGCGCACTGTAATGAGGACCATGATTTCTAATGAACGTGATGCAGCTACTGAAACCGACGCCGTTGTTGTTGCCGCCGCTGCAGGCAATCGACGATGCTCTGATGCCCGCTGGGACGCCGTGCCGGACTGACTGCCTGACGACACCGCCGACGTCTATGAGAAGTAGCGTGTACATCCAGAGGAGGCTCCCGAGTTGAATTCGGCCGATCTGAGAACGCTCACCCCTCACCGAGCAGGTGTGGCAGACCAAGGGTCAACGGAAATCGGTGGGACATTATGGGGCCGAGAGCTATGTAGAACAGGGTATATAACAGAGTCTCTATTTCCATTCACACATCGCTTATCGGAATCTTTTTTGATTCGTCTTGTGCTCAGCTCCGATCACACCCTCCTGGAGCGGAGCTTTCCAGACTCTGGAGCTTAGCCACCCTCGATACTGACTCGGGGACGGGATTCGTGAGAAACTAAAATGGCTCAGTCAGGCAACAATCAGGAGCGCTCTACCAAAAGCCGATGTGCTCAGGTGCCGCGCTACTGTGGAGTCGGAAGCAGTACTCGAGACATTCATCGTTCACAACTCATACGTCATACCGAACTCGTTTTCTCCCTCGATGTAATATCAGGCATATCGCCTCCTTCTCTTGAATCGCTGATGCGAGGAGAGTCTCTGCTCCCTGTGTCAGAATCTTCCAGCTGATCGATCGAATAAGACACTATTCGGACTGTACTTTGAAGCAGTGGTTTTTGTCGTGATATTTAAGTAGCTGTGTATCGCAGCGTCTATGTAAAATTCTCGAACCGCTGCACTCAAATTTTGGTCTCGCTCACCGCTGTTGCCTGTTTACCGTTACATATCAGAAAGCCCCAATCGCTCTCGAGGAAATATTGAACACGGTGGTGTGACCGCTTGCCGTTTGTGAACAGTACGCCTGGATCAAAATGTTTTTCGTCGGAACAATCTCCTCGGTGCTGCCGCCCGTGGATCAAACCTGGACCGCGGAAGGAAGTTGGAGTAGAAAACTCAAGTTCGCGAGATTGTAGGAACCGGTCGTGTTGTCGGAGAGGAGAAGAATAACCTATTTGCTCGATATGTCGGAAACTCATTTGGATCAGAAAAGCTACAGTAATAACTTTTTGGGATGTCCACGTTGTCGGGGCGAGTTTGTTCGCAAAACCACCGCGGAGTGGCCAAAGTGATTCGAAGCTCTCTTCGGCTTCACTGGTAGTATTCAATTTCAGAAAGTCGAATCCTATTCCTCAGGGACGGGTGCGCCCTCTCGCGATCGTAAGTGACGCTTAGCGGCAACCTGCCTTGGCTCTCTTGGGTTGCCAAGGGAACGACAGCAGGCTCCTAAGCGGACAGGCTACCATGTTTTAGCGTTCAGCCATGTTCGTCGGCAGCTGAGAAGGCGAGGGAGGTCTAGCAGCTTGGTGGTCGTAGATTAAAGCCATTCAGAAGGTTGGCGGCTCCTAATCACCGAGAACAAAAGCTTCGCCGATCACCCCCTCGACGCACTCGACGTGAGTGCCAACATTTGGTCATTGCTTTGGCTCGAACTGAGACGACGTCAGTTTCCCACCCGATAGTCATAGCTTTCAGTGAGCGGGCACGGTCGTCAAACAAAGTTTCGAGGTGTAAGACGGAGCTCAGTTCGCGGTCAAGAAAAGACCACAGAGTATCGCTTCGAAAGAGCGGAATTCCGACGATTTCCCGCGCCCGTTGGGCCAATCACCTCACGGCAGTCCTCAGTGAGAGACAAGCGTGAAAGTACAGAGCCCGCAACCTCGAAAAGCTCACATGAGGAGTTCTGTACGAAATGAATGTGAAACGTGCCCATGGGCCGAAATAGGACGAGTCATGGAAGGAAAGACATCGTCTCCGATTCGAGTGATTCCCAACGTGTACTCCCCGCGGATTCTCCTCCGAATACCGAAATGCTTGAACCGCGATCCGGAAGATAGGAAGGTCGCTCCCTATCGATCTAAGGTTGTCGAACAGGCTTGAGAACCTTCTTTCAAGCGCGTTCCGGCTTCGGGAGTGTAGATAACAGCGATCTATTCATTCCATGAGACAAGCTGAAATATAGCGTTCTTCTAGAACATTCGATAGCTGTTAGCCGTTCTAGGCGATCAGCTCTGGTCGAAAGGTCAAGGCGGAGGTTTGCTGTTGTCAAACCAGGTTGAGCATCATTCCACGAATGAAACTCGCGCCCCCCGAGCTTCCGCGTCCTAGCCATAGGTTCTGCATTGGTCGGATATCCCTGCGAAGAGTGCTCTGCAAAGAACGGGTGTAATCTATTGACGCGATCAGCAACGTGAGCGGAATTGGCGACAACGAGATAGACCGGGAAGCTTCGGTGGCTATTAACGTTGGTTGACGACGGACTCGGTGAATGAGCATCGTACGAGGGGTAGTTGTCCTCTTCCGCCGGGCTGGCTCACTGAGCGGCATCAGACTGCAGGAACATCGCTCTGTGAAGATAGAGACATTTCCATGAGGAGCGATGACTACGGCCCAGGTTTTGTGTGTCGATCCACTGGGCAGGGATCGCTCTCGGCTGCGTTGATGACCGGACTCGCACGTTCGCTGGACGCTTCCATATGACTCGACTCATCCCGGGAGCGGACGGACAGCCGGCGGAGAGAGCGACCGAGTGAGCGGGCGGGCTCACGAGCTAACAGTCGACCGACCGAAAGCTAAGTAGCCAGTGGGCCAGTGAGCGGGCGACGCGGAGACCGAGCGGATGCAGAACCGCTCTGAGATATAAAGGTCGGGTTTTATTGGAATCGATGTAAAACTCCCGTGGGCTGCACTCCCTCGAGCGTTCTCTTACTGCTCGCCCGCCCACCAACACTGTCGCGATGCTCGATCGCAAAGTTGTCGACACTGAGGGAGACCCAATGCCAACCTAAGCGAGCGACCGTTCGCGACCGAGCCAAGACGGCAGCCGGAAATCATTGATGTTGACAATGAGGTGGATGTGAGCGTTTGATGACTCAGTCGGGGCAGAACGCTCTTGGAACAGAAGTAAGCGAAACGATGCGGAACTCACGGAGTTTCCAGGAACAGCGGAAGCAGCGCAGGGGGAGGAGGGCTGCGGGCCACCTGCCGGGTACGTCAAGCTTATCTCGCCGGAGCTTGAGCGGATAGTGTTCTGAGTGTTGCGGTCGGCTGCGAAACCTTTGGCATCTCGTAAAACACAAAACCAGCAGAACAGTTTTATATCGCTCACTATCTTAGCCGTATGTGAAAATAGTCACAGGCGCTAGACAGTGCTCTTGTTTTCCACAGCTCGTATCGCGAGTTCCGAGATGGATCTGCAAATGTTTTAACTATCTCCTAAATCTAGCCTCCATTCGCATTTCGATTTCCCTGGGCAATATCCTATCGAAATCCTGAGCCTGACTTCGCGTCGAAACTTGGACAGCGTCAGGACTTTCCGAGCCCATCGATCGGGAAGCTGTACCAACTTTCGAGTCCAGCTTCGCCCATCGTGGCGATCAACAGCGAGCATGTGCTCGAGTACACAGCGAGCAGCTTAGGGACACCCTAGCCCGAAGAGCTTATGGCGTGGCTGTTGTGTTGAATGTTCGTTATTCACTGGAGCAGAATCCTGCTTGTGTTGACCTTGCAGAAACTTCCACCCGAACGGAAACACACTCCCTTGTTAGAATCGGACGACGACATTGCGTCGAACGGTGCTCTGAAAGTGCACGAGGATCTCAATTTCACTTGTCCCTTCTGCGGCTCGCGGAGTAGCATCAGCGAACTTTCGTCGGAAGATGAATCTAATCAAAACACATGACCTCGTTTCCCGTGACCGCTCTTCCTCTAATAGCGAAGCGTCTGAATAGGACTGACTGCTAATCCCTCCTCCCAGCGTTCGATCCGATCCGCTCTCTCACCTCGTTGATAGTGGGACACTCTTGAACGCGGAGCGTACTGTTTGATCCTCAAACGTTACAAAAATTGGGCCAGCGCTCTATGATTTCTAATTCGGAAGTTTCTATCATCATCTGTACACATGGCAGAACAGCAAATAACGAACCGACGGAACATTTCAGGAACAGCTGAACCGTTCACGGGGCGTCCAGTCCCGCTGTTTAGCGCTCTCAATGTGAGAGATGGTCCGCTCCCGATTCGGACCCTGCAGTCATCAAGGCCATCACGGGCATGCTCTTTGCGATTTTCGGTCTTTGTGGGACCTGATCTGTCTGTGGCTGATTTCTGAGTTCCATCCTTCAACCGCTCCTCCTATTAGCCCGCTGTGCATTCCTCCTCCTGATTGGGATTGACGCTAATAGGACTCGCGCTCCTAACGTGTTCATTTAGGCCGTGCATTGCATGGAGTGGATCTCGGTCGGCAGAAATATGACGTGTGGACCCGAGGATGACGACATGGTGTGTTAACCAGGAGGAGCATAATAATCAGGGAGAACTCAGGGAGACATGAAGAGATGAGAATCTTTGTTTTCCGGCTGAATCTCAGAAGTGTCCCGGCCAGCCCTCAGAAGTGTCCCGGGATGACCTTCCGTTATTGCTTCAGTAACACTCCCTATCGCCTCGCGAATCCCATTGCGGGCGGTGGGCTTGGGTCTTGAGATGGTTCAGATCTAATTCTGATACAAATTAAATCCTCTTTTTACCGTATAAGAAATTTTTGTTGTCGGCCGGGGATCGAACCCCGGCCGGTAGAGATGAGAATCTTAAGGGATCGTTTATGCAGTTAAACAAATCCGTAGGCCACGGAGGCTACAGCCCTCTTCTTGTGTCTTGAGCTCATATTTTTTAGTCGAGATTTCGTAGGGAAAAAATCGATTTCTTGGAACTTCTAATAGGGTACCATCGTGAGGGCAACATACACCCCTCCCCGTAAGGGTATCCTGGATACGCTCCTGCTGCCGGGAGTCTGAAAACTTCAACTGATTCAGGAGCGAATCCTGTCAACGAAGCGTATACAGATTGAATCCCACGTGATGGCCTCAAGCCGCAGGTCGAGCACAGCCGAGCACCATGAGCGGAACATGTTTGATACTCTCACAATCGAGCACGGAATGTGTTTACATCATCGAAACGTGAAATCCTAGACGCTCAATCAGTGTTGTCATCTCTATCGTCATCGATATCGCGTATGGGTCCGGATTCAGCAAGAACGAGGAGAGTTAACGGTGATCATATTCCATCCGTAAGAGGAACCACTGCAATAATTAATCAAGGACTTAAGAGCTCCTGAACATCGAGCTTCTTCGGACGCAGCTCTTTTGACACTGGCACGATTTGCATATTCTGCTGCCATGTCTCGAGCGAGCGAGCCGTTTTTCAACATTCGTTGAATAGGAAAGCGATCAGGAGTAACATCGGTCTCCTAGGAGCCCATACTACTGATAGAACTCAATTGAGTTGACAAAGTATTCATGTAGCTCTTTGATGATCGATTCTGAGCTCCAAGGGCGAATTCGGAGGCACTGTGATCTCTCACTCGAACCTGCACCCACCAAGATAGGCCATGGAGATGTTCCCCGGCACTTCGGAATGTTCGCGGAACTATCAACTGTTTGGCATATCGGTGGAGTATTATGAGCTCTGTCCTGAAAGGATTGCTCTGCTCCTGCAGGGCTGCAGGGTCGATATTACTGAGGTGCGCAGAAATAGGTTCAAGATCGTTCGCGAGCGATTCTCCTTCATCGGGATCCAGCGGCGGACTCTCCGATTGAGCAAGTTTGTGATTCTGCGAAGATTCCCCCGAGCCGCCCGCAAAGTCTATGGATCCATACAGGTTTATAATACAAGCGCTTTATTGAACATAAAGGTATGGTATATATCGCAAGCGGGTACAAATGGGGAGCATCGTGTCATGCAGTTGTATAATTCTTTGTGACCCGCCAAGGAAACAAACTGTTCACCTTCTCGTTTTTGGCTAAAAGCTTGGGGCGGAATATCACGGATGCCCTGGTCCTCGTCTCGACAACATCGAATAGTCTAGGTCTAAAATCATCGTTCTTCACACAGGTTTCCTCGAGAGACTCTAACCTGAGATAATACGACTCGACGAACCCAATAGAAATTATTCATAGGGCTTCCATGTATATTTGAAATCTCGGCTGGACATCAGGTTCTCGTTAGTGGAGCGGCTAGTGCGGAAACTTCGTTCCAGTATCGCTGTTTAGCAGCATTCAGAAACGATTGGATTAGTGCCGGGCACCTGCTCAATATGGGACATTCGGGAGCGGGTAAGCACAGGAGTCTCATTTCTGAACTCAGACGTCGAGTGTAGTAGCAGTCATTGGTTTCGCGAGAGCTCCGAACAGTGAACAACCTTCCGTGGACGTTTCCCTTCCGTAACCTTGCTCACGCCCGTGTACCCTATTGACGTCACAAAGAGCTGGCAGCGAATCTCGAGCACACATCTGGAAGGCTCGGGCCAGTCCGTTTAATGGCCCTGTAGGAGGTCACGTGATTAAGTTCCGTAATCCACATTTGGATGGCACCGTGCCGCTCTCAGCTAGAACAGGAATGAGCGTCAGAATTCTGGAGTGGCAGTCATAGCTGCACGTTCCTCCCGAACGCTTGTGGCGTGATCACCGTGGCTGGGAAGAACATCGGGAAGACCCCAAGCAGCCTTCACAGTTTTTAGGAAATGAGGCAGATACGAATTCATACTTCGTGCCGACTGGTAGCTTCCAGGGAGGGTGAGCTCTGAGAGAGCGGAGATTCTACGTAGGGGTGTGACCGCTCGAACGCTTTCAAGAACCCTGTGGAGGAAACAAGCATCTGACCGAGCATGGAAGCTGTAATTCCCATGCTGTTGCACTGAGCTTGCACATATTGCACCTTCCCTGAAAATTCGATGACTTGACTGATACTACCTACCTCGGGGAGAATTTCGGTTCGTCGACTCGTCCTGGACAGATGATTTTTTCCGTTCTGTTCATAGATGGCTGACCATCATAGCTTGCAGCAAGGATGGGAATTGAACTGCGAAAACTCACGGTACCGAATGATAGATGATACCTTTTTTTTCCGAAAACAACGGAGACCTTCTGTGTTCGTTTCCGTACCGCAAGGAAACGGAACAAGTTGTTACCATCATATTACCGGGGTTTCTCGCTGCAAATTTTCTCCACAAACGGAAAATGATCGCAATCGGTCAGCTTTGCGAGCGGTTATTTCATCAACACGGGGCCGTGATGGAACGGAACCGCATCCCGAGGGAAAAGTAATCAACGATTCCATACAGTGCTGACACTTGCATTGAGCAAAGCCTCAAAGGTGGTCTCGACGCGTTGAGCTGAGCTTTCTCGGGGTGATACCGGGGTGGAATCGAAGACTGGACTCCGTTCGCACGATCTCGGAAGCGCACGTGTTTTCATAACCTGCGTGCTCATGAAAGTCGTGATTCTACGATATTTCCCTGATAATGATCATGACGGATCGAACGTCCTTTGATTCTCCAATGCCGCACTTCTGCTCATTCCCTTCGACAGGCGCTCCACAGATCTACTCAAGGAAACCGATCCGATCCAAATATCGAATTTCGGAAATCTAGCAACCTGAATGACTCATTTTTTCGCAGAAAGTATGTTTCCTACATTTGACCGACTTGAGAATTTCATTGTGAAGTGCGCCTCAGGCAGAGTGTACACAGCAGGAACTTCGATACGATCGCAGTTACGTCTCATGCGAGGAGCACTAAGAACCTGTGCCTTAACAGAGCGGGTTTCGAACACGTCGTTCAAGCCGCAGTCTCAATCGTCATGGCCGAGGGCGAGAACTTGGACAAGGTTCGTGTTTCCAGAAACGTGCTCCAGCGGTTAGACCGGAAGATTCTCCAGTTTTGAATCGAAGCAGCCTATGGACACATGAGTATATGCATCGGATCTCTTCCCTGCCCATGCACTGCGAAAGAATAGATCGAGGCATAGTTGATAGGAGTTATATGAGTCCCTCCTTTTCACCTAGAGTTACTCATCTGCGGAATTAAATTCAGATCCAGCCTTATTTCGCTCGACATCATCGTCGCCGCCGTCAGTGCTTCCGCCTGCCATCGACCACGAGGTGTGGCGCCGAAATAAATATCTGTAGGGAGTCTTCATCATCAACTACCTGTCGAGGAACATCATGAGAGTGCGCTGCCCTTCGTTAAATTAGCAGTCGGTATGGTCCAGCAGAGAATCCAGATTCAACGTCAGTTCTGAATTATTGACACCTGAGGAGGCTCGATCGCTGTACCGTTGAGTTTCTCGAGAACTTGTGTACGCGGATGTTCGTGCTCCACTATTTGCGGGTTTTCGACATGCCTCTCGTCCGTTTCTCTGCTTTGGTCCGATACATGCATCGAAGCTTCACACCGGCGGACTTTCATTCTCCGGAAGTCTTTTGCCGCTATGAAGGCATACCACGCGAAGCAACCCGAGAGGATGAATTCGAAAGGAAAAAATAAGCAACCGATGGGAAGAATCACGAAGAGCCAGATGAAGTCCGAGTGCAGCTGGAATTACAAATCCAACAGTAGGAGGACTCAAACTCATCCAATGCTTATCATTTCTCCTTCCACTCCTACATGCAAGTCCGGAGCTAGGAAGTTTCACCTTCAAAGTTCCTGCGAGAAAATCCGTAGGAAGTACGCCGGCCTGCAATGATAGGATGATGATTCGATGGACGTCCAAAACGAAAGCAATCATGAAGATAGCGGCTACGCATCCAGCTTCAATCTGCAGCAGATGAGAGAAGCATCGGCGAGCGTTAAAATCAATCGGGAGGAATGGGCGCAACCCAACGGGTCTGTGAGGCCAGGAAGGACATCGTCGAACCAAATCCCTCACCTTACTCCAAGCCGTCAAGTACTCTATCGGTATCAGTGAAGCACTAGATAGGAGTCCCGAGATGAAGCAAAACGCGAGACCTTCATGCGAGAAGAAGTAGCACCATGTGTTGCATGAAAATACGAAGATTCCGACGCAGCCTATGAGGGTGATCCCCAGGGTCATCACCACAATTTCGACTTCGAACACCACACAGCCGATTGATAGCATCACTGCCAGTGAGACGGTGTCCAGGAGGAGAAAAATTACTTTAACTGTGTTTCGCTTGACAAGCGCGGACTCGAAAAATACCAAGTTCACGCTGATGGCGTAAGTAGCGATGGAGGCGACCAAGACGCCCATGATCAGATTGAAATGATGATGGTCAGTCATATAACCGCGTATGCTCTCTGCCCGCATGGCCACGGAGACACCCACTGCAATGGGACCGATGAGGTATGAAATATGATCTTGAAAGGTCAAGGCCCATCACATCATTGAAATCATGCATTCATCTGAAGTAGAAATTCCATTTTCGTGGTTGTTGAGCTACCGTATCCACCGCCACAGAGCGACAATGCGCACCTTGACAGGCATTCAGTTAAAGCCAGGAAAACTACCATACAAACCTTTGCTTACCCGTGATCAGGAAAAGATGCGCGACCAGGAGAGCTGAAACTTTCCTGAAGAAGATATGACGGATCACCAAGTCCTCCGATGACTCGGGAGTGAGAGAAACCGTACTGCCATTCACTTCATCATTCGCCGTCATTTCAACGATTCATGCGATGTGGGGGTGGAGCTCCTGCCAGACTCCGAATCTCCTTATTACCATAAAACAGAGCGTTGGGATAGTAGCAGCTAGATGCGGCAGTTTTCTCATTGAGGGGTCACCAGTGAGGGCCTGACGACTTTTCTCGGCACTCACGGGGGTCGAGGTTAGAGCGTGAAGTCTGCTGGACAGACCGCAGTCGTGAATATCGCGGGACAATATTGCTCTCCCTCGGCAACAGTCCCTACCCCCGCACACGATTTCAGACTTGTCGCATAGCTCAGTTCGTGGACAGCGCGGAGTATCATCAAAGCAAACACAATTGGGAGCAACAAGACTCTCGGCGATCACTCAAGCAACCAATAGGGAACTCATTTTTGTTATGCTTCGACTCCGTTGTCAAGCAGTCGTCGTTGGAAAGTCGGGCCGCTCGCTGATTCGACTCAGCGCGTCACTCGGTGTTGGTCAGCTTGCTTCTCGCGGTTTACCTTGTCGGCCATCATCACTGTTTTCCCGAAGCGGATGCACGATTCAGCAGAATCAAGCTCCTGTTTGCATACCTCTGTATGCTCACCATCTCAGTCCTCAGTCCCATGACCTCCAGCTGGACGATTCGACGCGACTCGAAACAAAGTTTTTCCTCGGTTCAAAACCATAGTACATTATGGATTATACTCAGAGTTCTTCCTGAGGAGCTATAAGTTCCAATAGACACTTCGTCCAAATCGGGAGAAACGTGCGAATTTTCCCAGAGAGAAATCGATGTTCTACTCTGGGAGGTACTTTTGGGGATTTTGTGGGGAGCCAATTGGCTGCCTCGTTCGCCACTGCACGTCCAGCGCAATCGGGGGCCGGTCATCGACCGCGTTACGCTGTCTTCGTACGTTCAACAGGGCAAAGCGACATCGGTGTTGGGCATCATGGGTTGCTGGCTGGAGCAGGGGACCTGAGATGCCCGACTTACACTGATTGTGAGGGGTCATATCGAGGCTGGATGTGGCGATGTAAATATTGATAAACTGAGAGAGCAGGCTGCATTCCTGATTAGAGCATGGCCCCTTGCCCCTCCCCCTGGGTACGCCACTGCGCGCATCGAACTTGAATTGAGACTGACTTCCATCGACCGTTCTGCTTCGTCCGCTGAACATGGTTACGCATTATCTACATGCCAGCCGAGAATGTGAGAAGACATATGATGAAGACATTGAGATACTTATTTCTACGGCATTTGAGCGGGATGAACGGCAACCATGGTCACGTCCCTCGAAGTACGAGGACAAGGAAAGGACATGCTGGCGCATTTTCTGGAAGGATCGGAACCATCGCATACGCATCGAGTCTTTTTCTCTCACGTGGACGCTCACCAACTCCAAATTCGAAGCCCGCGGGAACATAGGGAAACAGAATAACGGACTCTTGGAAGCCAATGGCTTCCCTAACTGGTCGTATTCCTCCTATTGCTAGGAGCCCCGGAAGATTCTTCGAGCCACCTGGAGCGCTTGCTCGAAAGAGGACGCCTGGCTGATAGTATGGGCGTGCAAATGTTCCAAATCTCCGCGAGCACCCCTCTCTTTGAGGGTGCTTGGCTAATAAAGCATTCCCGCTGATCCGAGACAGCGAATCGATTCGAGACAGGCATGCGGATACTTACCCTAGGAAATATAACGTTTCCGCAAAGGACTACCACAAGGCTTGTATCAAGAAGTCATGACTAATTCCTCGACTCATTTGTTGGTCCCTGCTTCGTTCTGCTCAAAGAGTTCAGACCGGATCCGCACAATCGACGCCGAAGATGAAGCCCGAGGAAGCCACCCTGGAATGCCGAGTATAACGGACCCCTAAGATAACAGATCCCTCAGATCACGAATTCTGAGATGAAAGTCCTCCAGAAGGAGGGGAACTCTCCAGGGTAGATCACAAGTTCTTTGTGTCTGCCCTTGATCAAACCGCCCGGTCTCGTGACGGCGCATGTTGCGTTTGTCGTATCATCATCGTTCTGCCCCTACTCGGATCTTCGCCACGGCATTGGGGATATTTCCTCAATGATTGGGGATGTTTCCGATCAGTTTTCCGCATATTTGGCCAATCAGCGGAACTATCCTTGCCGTGATCGTAACAAGGTTCACACAGAGCCTGCCGAACGCCATGAGACCCGGGAAGGAGGGCCGCCGACGAAGGTTACGCTCCGCAATCTGATATCGGAACGAAGAAAGCCAAACAATGGAGAGTTGCCGCCAACCTCCCGAGGAAATCGGCTCGAGATTACAAAATAGAGCGGTCAATGCTAGAACACCTGCTGATCGGTGTCTTCGATTCCCATAAGCAAAAAGCAGGACCGGCAGGAGGAGCAGAGGCAGGGGACAGACACAGAGCTGCAGCTTAACCCGATATTGTGTCTGAGTTGACGCCGAACTCACGGCTGGAATCGTTCGCAAGAAGGTATCGTTCCGAGATCAGCGCGGAGAGTCGAGTTGGAAACTTGGTCAACAAATCACGAGGCAGATCGAGAGAGTGACGTGCATGCTTGTCAATGCCTGCGCTCTCTTCAGTCTCCGACCAGGCTGCTGTATTCACGCATCTCAGAAAGGATGTTGGATGAACCATTTCGCTGTGCCTCAGATGGCGGATTTCGGACGAACTTATTTTTTCAACGCCCCAAGTGGCCTTCACTACCCGAGCACGTTTTTAGGCTTGCGTTCCAGGGTTCTGGTAGGGGATGCTCCGATCAACTGGAGTGAACATCCGAATGATTCGAGAATCGATCCTATCAACTGAGTAACGATCTGATTGACCGGAAGTATATCATCGAATGAGTTCGAGGAATACTACTTTTGATCCGAATGAGTGGATGATCCGATGGCATCCACACAGTGATTTCATTCGCGAGGTCTGCGCGTTGCTGCTGTGAATTTTGCAGATTCCAGGACCAGCTCTGACCCAGTCCTTGAATATATACTGGTCGTCCGCACAGGGTGCCACCAAGCGTGAGGCCGGCCCCGCAGACACATGTGTATCACCACTTCACTGCCACTTTTCCATGTTCTTATTCGTCTCCGTTCTCATGTTCCGAGCCGATCTCTCCACTCTGGTAGCCCACTCGAACCTGTTCTCAGGCTCAGCGGCAGGCTCTCTCCATGATCCCACCCGAAATCATCCCCATCCGTGAAGACAAAATGGACCTCGTTTTTCTGATTCGTTCCATTCATGTTCCAATTCTCCGCGAAACTCGTGCGATTTCACTTCTCTCCGGAATACCCTCAAATTTCCGGATTTTCTCATTCTTGACTGTGATTTTCCAGCAGCCCTAGCTTCAATGACAGGAGATTCAAAACCTCGAAAGAAGAGAGCATCTTCGATTGCTCACCTGCACCACATCAATAGAGCTTCCAGCGTTTTCGTTGCTCTGGGCCGTGTTTCACACTTGAAATTCGCGTCAAGTCTTCTCTCCGAAACAAGGAGCAAGTCATCCTCGTGACTGGTTTCCGTGAAACACCCGAAGACAACAGTGTTATCTGAGTGCGGGAGAAATTATCACGAAGTGCGGAGGTCCCTGGAAATGGTCCCATCACTCAGAACCGATACATATTTTCCGAGGGATTCACTCGAGAGGCGACCTCAGTCGTCATCGTTCTTCGAGCTGCTTCCTTGCAGCCATCGCGTTATTTCACCACCGGATGGCAACCTCAGGTCATGACCACCACGCCACTCGACGGGCTTCGCATGTCTGGGCGCCCAGTCTTCCTTGGCTCTCCGGAGCTCCGTAAACTTCGGATTTCTCTGAGGTATGTCCCGCTCCATCAAGAATCTGCATTTGAAAGAAATCCGAGTGGCAAATGACAGTTCGGCGAAGTACCCCGATCACCATTTTGACTAATACGAGTCGTCCTCCTTCAATATCCGTCGCAACGTCACTGCTCCTAGCTCAGGGATTATTTGTCGCGAAATAAATCCAGCGACTCATGGACCCGCTAGATAAGAAGATAGACTGCTAGCTATGTGCGATTCTTACCTATCTGTCGTGACGTTCATCGACTCCGAGCAAGACAAACGCGAGATTGAGGTTACTCTTGATCCACCAATCTTGCCACACTGGGGAATACGGGAAAGCAGCAGACTGAAATGGAGCATCACAGCGCACACCGGCTCCCCGGAATCGGATTTCCAGCCGTGGCTTCGTGCAGGTCGCGAGATTGGAGGTAGAACTGTGGAGACCAGCTCATTCATAATGAGTCCCTAGTTTCCGAGAAAGTCCACGACCTGATGAAACGCCCGATTCGACCGCCGTCAGGATAATTTACGTTTGGGGAAAGATGCTCTCTGGAGCGAAGATCTATCGGCGTCTCACCAATGCCATTTAGAGCTTCCACCAACATACGAGTTTTCAAACTCTCAATCCATTCAAATAGGATGGATCTCGCTGGTAACTGTGGTATTGCCGTTATCGGAAACTTTCCAATAGCATGAGTTGTAACTTCGATGAGGGACGTTCGCGGTTCCGAATGTACAAAAATCACTCGCTTTGGGATTTCCACGACTCGACTGCAAGCCGGTGGAAAAGGTCTTTGAGCTCATCAATCCGATCCCAAGAGAGATCCGAGAGATTGTGGGAGAGATTCCGAACGGGAGCTTCTCCGACCATCGGCCCAACACAAAGACGCCGGTCCGGTAACAGATGCCCGAGAATCGATCTTGCGAGCTCCCTCTTTGGACTCGGAATATTCTCGATCAATTTTCGGGTTAGTCAATCGGTATCTCAGTTGAGAGCTTGGGAATCCCGCGTCCGTCGAAGCCTTCTAATCAGATGCTCCGTCGGCACCCTCATGCCTATGTTGGTATAGAATCGATTTCGATATCTAACCTGTTTCGGTGGCTGGGGCGTTGAGATGAAATTACTGGCTCGCAATCGAGCTCAGAACGCATCGCGGAGACTCCGGTGCTCCGCCGGCCGGGATTTTAGGGGTCGCAATGACCCACCGATTGCTTTTGTTAAACGCGGCTAGCAATCCCAAGTCGACCCTCGACGAAGCCAGCGAAGGATACTCGGTGGATCATCGGTCGAACAAAACGATGCAAATGCCAGTAGAAAGTGCTGGAGAAAAGCCTCACCAGATTTCCGAGATGACGACTCTGAGGAAATTCAGCTCTCCGGACCACGATTCAAGAGCCCAGTTCATCGTTTTCAGGGAACTCAGTTTCCATGCGTTCCTCCCGAAAAAACTTTCGAATTTCACCCCACAGTCCACCGCTTGCTCCATGGTATCCCTTCGTTCTGTAGAAATACTTTCAGCAGCGGCGAAATCACTATAGAGTGAGCTCGAGTCCGCCATCTGGGCCCATAGATCGTTGGATGACATCGACTAGGAAGGCGGACCTCATCTAGTTGATGTTACATTGCTGCTGCGCCCACGGAATGTTCAATGAGTGAGCTCTGAGAGGACCACTGGGAGTCTTTTCGAATGAATTGAGCTTGCGATCAGGACCAAGCCAGTTTAGCTGGGATCGCAGGAATTACTGGGTTGGCTCCACCTGACATCGTTCTCCGTCACTCACCGCTCTACGTTCTCAACCTCATGATGAACGAACATGTACATGACGCGTTCGTAACATTGTCCGTAGCATTGTACGGTCGGCTGGCGCAATGGAAATCTATCCTGTAACGTCAGTGATATGAGTAGGGCTCTTTGTACTACGAGGCAAGTTGAGTTTGACGCTGCGAGCTCCGATCGGCCAGCCTGGGCAAACCTTACCGCGTACTTAGCAATGTCGTATCCATGAGTTGTAGCAACATGGTGGGCACATATTTCAAATCCTAGAGTGAAAAACAGTGATCAGTCTACAGTTGGGAAGATCTCAGAGGGAGATTGCAACTCGACATTGATACGGCGAGCGCTCCGTTTCCATTCGAGCGCCCCGCGATTCCGGCATACTTACTACGCGATCATTTGAATGACGAGTAATTTTATTCCACCTCCCTTGGTACGAGATGTAACCATGCTCATCGATACCTTGGATGGCCCATCCCATGGCTTAGCAAGTATAAGTCTGATCCCATCCTCCGAAGTGAGTCCAGTATAGGACACCGTTCATACAGCTCTGCCAACAAAATATTCACCACCTAAAATCAACACGGTGTACTCAGAGTCACTGTGGCCGGATTCAGCGAGCTTCCACAAACGCTCGCAGGACAGTACGCTTGTGTACAGGAATGCACAACGAGGATAAATTTCCACGCATCTGCTTTCGTTCATGATTCAGGACGAAAGTTCGATTGCCATGATTGGAGACCAATGCGGACGCTTAGTCCTTCCAATGTATAATCCAGCTGAAGAGCCTCTAGGCTCCGCACTAGTTTCCCCCTTAAACTGCAGTATGACCACTATTTGGATGTTATTCAGAACTTTGAACTTCAAGCATGCAGCACTGAGACCTACCCCGCATATGTTCCTGGGAGCTAGAACAATTTCGGGCCTCTCTTATTCAGAATTATGTAGAGCCATGGTTCTCAATGCGATCGAAATTACGGAGAAAAATACTATCACGAGCAATCTTCCGTGGAGTGAGGTAGACGAATCGAGCTGCAATCTATTAGAGGGCTTCTCTCCGCAGATATGACAAAGGCGCTATTTTCATCGTCAGGCGTCATGACAAACTCATGAATAACTTCCGCCGAAATACATTCCGAGTCGACGCAGTTCCAAGAGACTGGATGACACCAATGGAACATATATTCCACCAAAGCAAAGGACGGGCCGCCGTTCTTCCGTTTCATTCGATTCCGCCATCTGCAGACCCGGTCTCAGCGAAAGCGATCAAAGACATCCGAATAACGTCGTCCGGCCTTCAGGTCAATGTCATGCTGAAGCGCGATTTGCGAGTTCTGTTCTCGAGAGAACGGAGTGAACGGAGGAAGCGAACGGAGAGAACGGAGCCCGGCAGAACAATCAACCCCACTCTGCCTTCGTTTCCTGGAACGCTGCGTGAAGGAAATTGATGGTCCTGTGGAATAATTCCGATGATTAAAATACTGCCCGGGTCGCCCACCCCGCTCGTGGCGCACCGCAAGCAGTCTATCACCCCTGAAATGTAATCTAAACGAGATCGCATATTTTTTCAGAGATCGCGAAGCAATCCGAACTTTGCTCTCCGCCCCGCCACGTTTTCTCGGAACGAGCGTAGGCGAGATCAGGTGAGGGCTGAATCCGAATTTCAGAGTACATGCGAGGGACATGATCACGTCATCAAGGGGCGGGACAATGGAGAGTGAGGGATAGGTCACATAAATGGATTTTACGCACGTTTTTTACGTTTTAAGGGCACATTTCTTGTCTATTTTGTCCCACCAACCTCCGGCCCCTCTGTGGCATGCCTTTTCAAACCGGGCGCGCTTCCAAACTAGCCGTTTCGCCTGGTCACGTGGCCTCATACACTCTCTTAAAGTGCCACGTGATACCCTTTCGTGGTACGCCCCTCAAGTCCTCGCTGCGGTCGGACGGCCATATTTATATCGGTTCGCTCTCTAGCCATGTGGTATTCTGCCAGCCTGCAGTCGACTGTTGTAGTAGTGTTCTCAGTTGCAGTCCAGAAGCAGTTAGTAAGCTGTACATTCAGTTGTGATAGCCATCCTACAGTAAGCGGCTACAGGACTTGTTCTTGATAAACTCTTCATCGTGACTCCAGCTGGATTGCATTGAGGATTGCTTCACAGTAACAATCCAGTTCAAGTTTTGATCGCAGCGGAAGTTTGTGCCCTCAGTTGGCTTGTATCTCGTCGCCAACGAACGTCAGTTCAGAAAGCCAATGGCAAAATCGAAGAAGAAGCTCGCGAGACGCGAGAGGAAAGGTAACGTTGGCAATCCATAGCTAGTGTGGTGTTCGATGTCGTTGGGCCCTGGCTGTGGTGACTGGTCGCGCCCTCTCGATTCGTTCATCGAGGAACGAACAGTATCGGAGCCTGCTGCGTGGCGTTCTGAGGAGCAAACGATGAGTTTCTTCTCAAGGAAATTCTCGAAGTTCTGGCGAATGCGGAGGAGCTCCAGCTCTGGACGTTCGATTTCTCTCCTGGGCCTCGATAGGTTTCCCAACACGTGGGAGCCAGAGAGCCCGCTCTTCGTACCCGCCCAAAGCCTTTAAACGGACCGTTGAGCAAATGTCCGGATTTCGACCCGCCGCGACCTTTTCTTTGCGAGAGCTTGCGTCCAAATATCTGTAGTGTTGTCTGTATTGGTCGACGGGCCCGGTTATGCGAATCATCTGATGACGATTTCGATCAGCATGACAGGCGGAAAAGGGACTCTGAATTTATCGCATGATATCCACATCGCATCGGAACACCTTTCTGGACCAAAATTAGTGAGGCGTTCGGCTGAGGGTGCTCGACAGCGGTGGATTCTTTAAGCTTCGCCCATATGGCTAACGGTTGGCCTTGACGTTCCGTCGGTCGTTCGGCAACAGCCGACCGCCGTTCCGTTCGTTTGGCGCCTGAGTAATCTTTTGATTTTAGAAGCAGTGCATTCTTGTCGTCGTACGAGTCCTCATGAACGCACAATCGTTTCAAGTTATCGCTCTTTGCTCCGCATCTGGAGTTTCGCGTGCGATATCAAATCTCTTGGATCTGCTGAACATGGGGCACAAGTGAATTCAGCTCGATTCCTATACCTCGACGGTTATTCGTTTCTTGTGCCAATCTACCATCTCACATGATCAGCCTCTCGTAGTGACAATGAGGGTCCATGAATTTCGACAGTCCGGTGCCCTCTGGACGTGGAAAGCATCTGTCTGGCTCGAGTGGAGGAATCATGATTCAGAAACGCTAGCACTAGCCGCTGTGACGTAGTCCGGGGTGGAACACGGGACCTCAAGGCCTTCAAGGTGGTCTCTATCAGTCGAAGCAAGAAGCGGGTCCTTGCACAGCCAGCGCTCTTTTACTGCGCCGACGACCAATAGACGCCGGGTCACAATACAAGCGATGTTTCCGAATTTCCGGCATCTGCCATCATGAAATCGCTGCAGAAATCTGGTTTCTTCCTATGTTCGCGATTCTCTCCACGGGCTATCACCGCCTTCCGATATCTATTCAACGGAATCGGTAACGAGAGCATTCAGTTATCGGATGATGAATAAGCGACGCCGTCTGACTATTCGCAGTTCTAAGCGTAGTAGATGTATGAATGGTTGGGGGCATGAAACCGTTTTCGAGGGCGATCGGCGAATTCCTGTTCCTCAGCGAATATGTCTCTCAGAACGGAGAGCGATCCGTTTCCTATTAGCGTTGGTCGTCGGGGATCGCAGCTCAGGGTCTTGATTCGAAACGAATCCACTTCCAAGTTCCGCCTCGTTTCTGGGGCAGTGATCTGAAAGCTGGCGAAAATCGATTGCGTACGGACGCACTCCAGTTATTCCATAGCCTGAGGGTTGAGAGCGATAACAGCCAACGCGACAAAAGAAGATACCTGGAGATGCCTCTCTTTTGAGCGACTACTGGGTCCCGTCGTCGCCGTCGAGGGTGTTGCGAAACAGGAGCGCAGACAGAGGTAACAGCAGCAGCGGTAGAACGCGTTACGGCGCACTGTGGAATGAGGAGAGAGCACTAGAGCTCGGAACTCCGTTAAGTCACAATGTACAGCAACCCGTTTCGCGGCAAGCCTGCAGTCGTGGGATAGGAACTTATACGTAGATCCGATGACAGCGGTACATGAGCTGACGGATGGACTATTTGGGCCCAAGGCTGCACACAGCTGGCTTTGTGGCCGTACTTTCCAGATTCAATCTAAACATCTTTTGCCCTGTCGGTGCTTATATTCTGGCTCGAAACGGCGCACTCTATTCTCATCCCCTTTCTCGACATGGATCGGCCAAAGTAAGCGCTCATTGTGACATCATCGCTCTTCAAAGAGCCCTCCCGTACTCCAAATCCGCTGTTCGGAGGCTCCGACGAGAATCAGTTTCGGCTCTATCTCCTGGTCGAAGGAATGAACGAAAATTTCATCGTGAAATCGATGGGTGCGCTCAGAACGCTCAAGCGCTTGTTCGGTCACCAGCTGCTAACCTACAGAAATCAGTAGATCCACGTCACAATCTCGAGTTAACGTAGGAAAGCCCTGACGTCGATCCGTGCGGATTATAAATCGAATCTCGATGAATGTCGCAATCTTGCCGATAATGTTGGGCTTCCTGGTAGACTCAAATATTCATTGTTCTTGAGACTCAGTTCTCTCGGGTGCCGTTCTTTTGATAATGTTGGCCATCGCGGCCAAGTTCCTGCTCAGTAGTAATGGATCCGAATCGCGACTGCATATTTATTATGGCTGAATTTGAGATCGACTCCAACTATCTGCATATGGCATTCTGAATGGGGAGTAGTAGCCCCATTCATGAGTCATCGCTCGCCGTGTAGAATTGTCCACGGAATGCGGTGTGACTCATGCGAACGGCTGTCGGTGAACTTCATGGCGCCCAAATGCCGCTTCAGGCCCTCCTCCATCTGAGGTCACACGCGTTGCGATGGGGTTTCGCCATGTCCCATCTGACCGCGGTCCTCCATTCGGCAGAACGCTCTCCTCGAGTGTCGAGTTGCTGCAGCCATCGAAATTCCGAGCGAATTGACGAATCCGCGGACAAATACATCATGGACTCCCGAAAGTCGATGCAGAGCCTCCGGGCCGTCATGGAGATGAGTCATTCCGATGCCCTGTTCGAGCATCACTGACGTCATTGAATGTAGCGCAGTGGAGAGAGTTCGACTGGAGGACAACGTGCAGGAGAAGCGTGGGCTTGGTGGAAAGTTCGTTGCGGGGTTATTCATCCGAGAGGAAGAGGTCGGGATTGGTCGACCAGTACGTCACCACTCGAAGCTTGGAATCACGACTGCTGCCTGATTGGAAGAGTAGTTTTTCCTTGGGTTGATTCTGTTCTGGCGCAGCCGTGGCGTCATGAGTATTTGCTCCGATTCTCCTCGTCGTCATATCTTCGTGATAGATCTCATTGTTTCTGAGGTTTCGTCGAGTCTGACGGAGCGGATCAACCTTGTCATGGCGCAATATTCGAATGAAAACTCAAATTCTCGACCTGTTCGATACGGATGGTGATAGCTCTCGCTCATCCGAACGTATTGCGTGTGCTGTCGCCCCAGCAGTGGATTCTCGGGAAGGAACATAAGAACGGATCCGTTGATTCCGTCGCGAGTGCGTAGAGATGACGTAGCTGTGACGTTCGTGTGTGAGAGTAGTTTTGGGGGAGGGATTCGCATGAGCTGCCGGGGCCGGTGTAAGTGCGGACTTCGCAAACAAGCCAATACGTGGTTACGATATTTCCGCGTGCAGCTGGTTAATTTTCCGGAATAATAACTGTCATCGGTTTTTAACATTTCGGCGATGACTCGCAGCGAACGTAAGTTGCCATCGAGAGCGCTTAGCTGGCCAGATTGTGACAAGAGGGTGTTTTTTCCATTTCTGTTCCCCAGATCTGGCGTCCGCTCGTGCCTACATGGAGGAACTGTATTGTGTTATTTCACCTCTATTTTGAGCTGCCTTGCCTTCCCCGCACTCCGTGAGGATCATCCTCGAGTTTCCCTGACATTTGGAGTCGTTCTCTGAAGCCGTTTGAAGAATTTCTCGAAAATTCGTTCTGACAGCTAAGCGAAGTCCGCGATCGCTAAGATCTCGAGATCGATCGCCGTCCGTTTGCTCTCTCAGCTTGAGAATAAGTTTGCATGACGATGAATCTCGGATTGTTCGAGGATAACGGGTCGGAGTGTCATCATATGCCTCGAAAAGAGACCCAGAGTTTGCGCTTTTGTCAATGGACGCACCTGCCTGGCGTTTGAAGCTTTGGCGACAGTGATGTTCTGGGTTTAAGCGCCGTATCATTGCGAATGTAGTTGGGAACTTCAGGCATTCGTCATTTCATACCTCCCAATTATCAATATAGGGAGATGGATCGATGAGTCTCCGATCGCTGAGTTCATCAGTTTCAATGGCAATAATGCATCATCAATCAATCTATCCGTGCATCCAACCACGGATCCATGATTTGGTGGATGATAATTGATGAATAATGCCTGAATTTGTGTGCTCCGATTGCAAATTTTCACCCGAATCTTGACTGCTTTTCGCTATTTCGATCTCGAAGAGTGGAGTCGGGCTCCATTTGTTCGGAGCTCGGATGTGCTCGAGTTCCTCAGGAAGGAAGCGTCTACATGCTTTGTTCGTTTGCTTCTGTCGGTGAAATGTGGAGCCATCACATTCCTGCAAGCCATCAGATCTCATACGGTTTCCCGAGCGTTCTTCTCGTGATATGCTCCGCTGCGACGATTCCTTCCACGATTCCTTCTAACCTAACCTAACCTAACTCATCTCTCCATTCCAGGTCGTCTTCCCGACAAAGGCGGAAGCCAATATGGCTCATCAGATGACGAATCCTTCGACACTATGTCAGTGATGTCCGTGGACTCCACGGTCCAGCGTGTATCTCAAGAAAACGGTGAGCTTCATAAGCCGTTTATTTGCCAGTATTTCTTTTAGACGCATGTCGAGAGGACTCCGTTCCGTCGCCGTTCTCATTCGATCGGAATCCTTAACTAAACCGACAGAAATCGTCGTCCGCTCGTCGAAGTTCGCCTCTGTTGATTACCGCTGAACCGAATCGGGTCAAGGACCTGTTATACTTAGGTGCCGGTGGGCTTTGATTCTGAAGCGACAGTTGTGTAGATCCGTTTGAGACCCGGAGAGTTGCGTTCTTTCTCTGGCTGCAAGCGCGTCAGCAGCATCCCCCAGTCGCATTTTTCCCATTTCGACTTCAGAGTGTGCGAGTCTGACTCGTCGATTTTGGGGCTCCAAGTTCATCGTTTTTTCGCGCTATTCATCCGCGAAGCAAAATTTGGTTTTCTGAAAACGAGTTGGAATGTACTGAGATCTCGAAACGGGAGTCTCATACCACGAATGGTAGCGCACACACAACCCCTCGAGGTTTTCGTTCAGCCCAACGGTCCGTTTCCCGCATCTACTGCCCCTTCTTCACCAATTTTGCGGCTCGACTGGGATTGAAGCTCAGCTCATGGCGACGGACGATTGCAAGGGATTCTGAAGTTCGATGAGGGATTTAGAATGTTCCGCAGTGCATGAAACGTTTTGTTACAAACAATTCAAAGAGGAATCTCCTTTCAGTATCCGTGGAGGAGGATGCACTCACCGAACAATATTTCTTCGAAGACAGACTCAGGGACTGTATCGAGGGCGCCTTGGAAACAAAGGGCTCTCCAAGACGTTGGATGTGCTTGGACGCACTCTGCAAAGGTTTGGCCGACAAATACAGCCCTGACTTCCTCGGCAACAGACCCGCCACTATGACGGAGCTTCTCGAGAAGAGCATGAGGAGGGGGAAGGTCGAGGAACAGGTCACTGCTGCTACCCTGGCCGCCGTCCTCGTTCTCCAGTACGGCGCGTCCCCCGAGGGCGCGGAAATTCAGCGTACTCTATTCAAAATCTTCATCACGAATCTGAAAGACGAAAGCCAACCACCCCATTTGCGCGAGAAAATTGCTGCCGCTCTTGCCATCACGACGTTGATCGCAGAAGAAGAAGTCCCAAACACCCACGAGGTCATGGAGCAGTTCACAGCCATATTCTCGAAGTCCTGTCGCAGGGGAGAAGTCAAGGCTATCCCGCCGAACCTCACTCCTGCCGAAGTAAAACTGCATCAAACAGCCCTCCAGTCTTGGGGTCTCCTCCTCACGGTTGCGGAGGACCGCGCCTACCACTTGATCGACAGGTGAGTCCCGGCGAAACAATACGATCATTCGAGGATCGCGCTGCCGGTCGGCCATACCGGAATCTCTCCAGTTCGTACTAATGTGTCTCATCCACTTTCAGGAACCTCGCAACCGTCACAGCTTTGCTCCATAGCTCCGATGTAGATGTGAGAGTTGCTGCCGGTGAAGTTCTCGCTATGATGTACGAGATCGCCCGCGATCATGATAGCGATTTCGAGGGAGATGACCTCGAAAAACTTTGCGAGGACCTCCACATGCTCGCCACTGACTCCAAGAGATACCGTGCCAAGAAAGAACGTAAATACCAGAGGGCCTCCTTCAGAGAGATTGAAAGAGCCGTTCGAGACGGAGACAAGCCCGATTTTAATATCCAGTTCGGGATGGAAACTCTGAAAGTCAGGACTTGGGAGGACAAGCGAACCTACGACGCTGTGTGCGGCATCCTTGGTTCTGGCATGCACCACCACCTCCAGTTGAACCCCGAAGTCCGTACGTTGTTCGGCCTCGGAGCTCCCCTTGCGATCTGCGCCAACTTGACTGAGAAACTCGGCAAGTACGAGCGCATTGTCGCAGACAGGGCTCGAACCAAACGTCTCGCGAAATGTCGTGACAAGCGCGTTTTCCAGTTTGACTAATCCTATTCGATATCATACATCGACGACTTGCGTTCAGGTACAAATGTAGGTAAAATCTAAACCAAGAGTCTGAGTCCACTAGAGGAACGATACCCCAGGGGTAGCGTTGGACACGGTCGGCCTACTCTCGCATGTACAAAGAAAAAATTAGAAAAAATGAGTAAAAGTATCTTGCGGCGCCATCCATGTTTCATTTGCGATCAACCAAGACTTATCACAAGTCTCTGAACCTTCAAGCCATTCATGCTGACGACTTGGAATCAACCAAAGAGCATTTAAGGAACGAGGCACTGAGAGCCCCAAGCCTAGGGCTCAATCGCCGCCACACAGCAGTGACGTGGCTCACTGTTGGAGACGCTGCTTCTTAGGGAAATTCCTTGTTCCATTTAGTTTGTTACTCAATGATACAGAACCTCTGTCGGTAAGGAACCTCACTACTCGGACGAACTCGTGCGGTTCCTTCAAACATTGACGAGCTCAAGTCTTGTGTTCCAGATGGAAAAATTTCATCCTGACGCTAGCGCAACCGACATGTAGAATCATTAGAAAAAATGGTCTGGTAGTAGACGAAAAGTGTTAAGTTTTTTCCGTATGATAATCTTGAAATAAAGTCAAAATTACTCACCAAAACCAATGTCCTTCATCAAACTATGGTTACCGAGCAGTAGCGGACCCACGCATCCTCGACTCTAAAGTTGAGGCATGTGCAACGGGAGCCTCTCGAGCGAAGAGGCCATCTTCGATGACGTGAAACGAGAAAACCCGAGATGAAAAGAGCGGGTGATTGAGGAACTGGCTGCTCTTTACACATTTCGAGACGGAGCATCGAACATGAATCCTCGTACAAGACGAGTAACCTCTATGTGAGCATGGCCTCCCTCTGGTTCCGTTCAAGCTCGGACGAGCCGAGGTTCGTAAGTCCCTACTCGACTGATGATTCATTCCTACAATCAATCCATCTGTGTACTCAGATAGTTTGATGGTTATTCATTCGCCCACGCTCTCGGCAGTCAGGCATCATTCCACGCTCTATCCTCCCATCCATATCCCACTGTGGCGCAGCTAGGGCGAGTGCCGCCCTCGCGTTCAGGTGTTTCAGCCCCGTGAAAGCGACACTACGGTCTCAATCCCAAACTCCTGGATCCCAGAGCAAAACATCCCGCTAAAGCGACGTGAGTCGCCCCGGAATCCGTTTTGCTTCTACCTGGGTGATAGAGTCAAATCGCGAGACTAAGCTTCGGGAGCATTCTGAATCGAAGATCAGATTTTCCCAATTCTGCATGCAAAGTCAGAAGGAATCCACGTGTTCATCAACTTCAACTGACGATCGACAGTTTATTTATATTATAGAATTTTGATGTCCTAGGTGAAAATAACGGGGAAAGAGAAATAGAACAAAAACCGGGAACATTTGGACGCGACTAGATTAACCCCATTGAATCGGTGAACATACTGTATATAGTCAATCAGAAATATTCTTCGCAGATTTCCAACATTCAGATCAAGCTTTCCGCAGAGTCAGAAACAGACTGTCCATTGTCGTTGGGTTCGAGCAACAAATGATTTGCATAGCACGTTCTGCGCTTCCGCCATTCGTTCTCCCTCTCTCTTCTGTAGACTGGTCCAGCAGGCTTCACTCATACGACCACTAAGAAACCAAGAAGAAATCTCCGAGTACACTCGATCGATGAGCGGGGAAATCCGATCTCAAACCATCGGAGCTCGCAAAGGGAGGTATGTATAACTTCGAACAATGAAGGCATCGCTTCGGAATTGTTCCGCTCGTAGTCGTCTGTGAAAACCAGAAATGCCTCTGGGCGGGTCTCGATCACGTTCTGACCTCGTTCACTTCGTCTCGTCAACGATGAGGAGACTCTGGAATGGCGATAACAACTTGACTTGCTCTCCGGTTCTAACAGATATACAAAGGCCAGACGCAACATTGAAAGTTCCGGTCGAAGTAAACAGCTGAAATGGTCAGATTAGGTTAGATCAAATTCGCTGAGCCTCGAGTGAGTCCGTTGGATGCCCGAAGTGAGCGACAACCAATCGAGAAAGCTAGTCCGCTCCGAGGCCCCTCACCGCTTCTAGAACAAGCTTTTCCGTGGAGGCCGGGAACAGTTTCGCTGACATCCGAGATTTCGTGGTCCATACAAAACCACCGATGTCGTCCGTCGTTTGGTCTTGATTCTGCGGCGAGGAGTTGAAAGACAACCCGGAAGACACGCCGAGAGGAGGAGCTGGTAGAGCTTTCGGAGCCAAGGAGTCCATACAAGACACCATTAACTCGACTTCGGATTCCACTGACGGGTTATGCAGCACGAGCGTCACACTCACGATCAGCGCCCTGAAATCAAGAAGGAGTTCCCGAAAAGCCTCTAGAAGCGGCGCGGAGATCCAGATTTGGACAACGCTCCAATGAAATGCAACAAGTACTCACGGATTCTCTCGGAAGTCGTGTTGCAGATAATCGGAATGCAGAAGAGATACTGAGACTAGCTGTGAAGTATCCGATTGCATCGCGAAGTGAGCCTGGTTGCTTAGATTCAGTAGAGGTCCCCCGATGGGTGGGATGTTTTTTTTGTTGCGGGCGTGCGGAAACGATGTGTAGGTCACGTGCATTTTACGCAAGTTGACCTGGTGTTGTCCCATAACTACTTGCATGGCTCCATCTCGTTCGACGGCCGCCTTCCAGATGATCGACACGGTCAAATCCAACGGGTCCCGTAGTTCTCTCGATACGGTGCCCTTTAGTTTCGCGACTTCGATCTCGAGGATTTCTTTCGATGTTAAAGGAGCGTTCTCATCTTTCAGTTCACCGAGTCTGCAGGCACTTGCCATCATGAACTCAGCGCACGGGGTACTGGAACTTTCGACTTTCACGATAGACAGCGGCCACTGACTGATTTTCTTCGAGCGTTTTTCCGATTCGGTCCCTGATGCAACGAAGTCCATTTTCTCGTTCCGGAGTTTCAACGCAATATTTTTGACCTCTCTGGGCCGGATCGTAGTCACTAGGGAATGTGTGGGCGTTCTGGGCGGCATGTCGAGGTGCTTGGCAATCGTGAACATTTCCGACATGAGAGTCACTTGGAGAAGCGACAGATCGACCGACTTTGAGCCTTCGAGCTGGAACCGAATCGTCGCCGTCAGGAGCGTCGCAAATCATCTGCTCGTCATCTGCCAATAAGCACTCGGCAGCAATCGCAACATTGTGGAGACAGTGCTCAGTTACCTCACTAGAATTCTTAGCGTGGACGGAGACGAGGACGGAGCCCACGTCGTCGACTTTGATGCTGGATTCGGCGTTCGCATGGACCACCAACGAAGATATCGTGGTGACCTTGGCACTGAACTTACTGACACGATGCCTGCGAAAATCGATCGGGAAGTTAACCGAGGAAAAGTTTCAGCCAATCCACGCTACAGCAATCACTTCTTGGAAACTTAGATGCGCTATCCTTCACGCAGAGGACCCGGACTCGGCATCATCACAAGTTATCGATTGCAATCACCACATAGTGATCATTCAATCTTGATGCGAATTCTCTCGACGAAGGTCAGATCGTGGTGAAAATCGTGAATGAAGATTGTGACCCTAGCAGCTCCGCCAACCGCAAGGACCGCCGAAGTCACGCCGAGTTGGGGTAACAGGGTAGAAAACGCTAGCGGACAACCAGGGGTACCGCACGTGAGAGCGCCAGCTCATCTGGGATGTTGGAAACTTGGCCGCGAAAAGATTGGATGCCAAGCGGACGAGGCGCTGGGAGAATTTTAGTGACGGGCATCAAGACAGAAATTACGATCGTTCGAGCGAAAGCGTTGAAGAGCCATTTCACGTGATACGTTTCACTAACCCGTCTGGGGCTCGGGCATGCTAGCAGTGACCATAATTACGATATGTTCGATGATTCATAATAATCACGATCATGCTCGATTCTGCCGGAGACGTATCGGGAATTCCCAGATCGACCGCCGTTAACTTACTGCATCTCGCTTTCTGGTCGCTTCTCCGCATGCTCGTAATAGAACAGGAGCACGATTTCATGCTCTCCGGTGACATCGGGCCCTCGTATCCAAACGGGAACTGAAACAGTAGATTCGGGTTCTATCGAGTCGAAACCGGGAATCCTCGTTACGTAGCTCGTTTCGATTCGGTCCGTCGTAGAGATGGAGGGTCCGCTCGCTCCTGGAAATTGAATCGAATGACTCTCGAAACACATCGCAGGGGCTGAGATACTGGTGGCGCTCCCGCGGTTCTGACAGGAAGGCCGGATTGAACCGGCAACCAAGTTCACCTTTGGCGGGCATCTCTTTGTAGGTCGCGTGGCTCGGTGGTGTGCTCCGGGAGTCGCCGGAACCGAACGTGAGTTCCTTCGGATTCCTGACACCAACGAAAAGATTTGACAGGCCTTGAGAGGCGGAGTTTGACAATCTCAGGTTCAATCGTTGCACTTCGCCACAAAGCATCTGCGTCGGAAAGGAATCGAATTCCACCTGCAACGCAAGAGGTTCTTGAGAAATTCGTCCGCTCGTAGAGAGAGCACTGATGAAAGCTCTTCGGGGAGTTGAATTTTCCGGAGGCTCGGCTTACTTCGAGGCAAGGCATACACGGCCCGACGACAGGCTGAAGTCTGTAGTCCGTAGCGTACCACTGATTGTTTTTGACTTTCTTCGCATTCTTCTCCTTCGGACCTTTCACGACAAGCGTCTGGAACCCCCTAACCGGGCTGCCCTGGAACTCGCTCGACGGCGTTGTCGGTGACAGGCCGATCACTTCCGAGGTAAGTGAATTCACCGAGGGTGAAGGAGAAAGCGACGGCAGAGATAACTGATACGACACACCGAGGATCTTTAGTTGGCCCTCGCATTTGGGAATGAGCGTCAGTTTTATCTGAAAAAGAATAGTCATACGCGGCGTTGAAGCTTCTGATCCGGGATGTTCCCGAATGCCACTCTCGACCCAAGTTTGTTCTACCTCGAACGACGCCGACGAAAATCTGGGCAAGTCACTCACCACAATAGTCTGTTTGGCTTCGAGGGTGATGAACTCGAGGTGACAAGTCTCCATGAAGTCCTCGGGTTTGTTTTCCGGCAGCTGCTTCTCGACACTGTTTGTCTCACAGTTACTGATTCGTGTGCCGTCTCCGCCGACCAAGAGCTCCCAACAGAGGTGAACTTGTGAAAGGCACAGGTTTATATGCAGCGGATTCGTTACTGAAAACTCCACCGTTATCGGTTCTGCGGGGACAAAGCATAGAATGTCAGTGGATTGTGAATAAAACATGTCATCGATAGATGACAGAGATGGATCGTTCCCGACAGAGCTAGAATCCGATCGATCAGAAGTTCCGCACCGTTCTGTACTGTTACAGGTGGTCGATCGTTGAGCGTACTGCTGTCAAGCACATCAACCGCGTTCCGATATTTATAAGGCAGAGATTTCTGATCAGTGGCTCTCAAGTAACAGCACTCCTCGAGCTTTTGCCACTCCTCGGTAACAATTTGCGATTCGTCTTTAGACCTCGGAGCGCCAAGTGTGGTTCTCACGGAATTCATATCGATGTTGGGGAGCGGCATCTCGTACTCCGTGGCGTTAAGATCTGGTGGGAACGTATGGTTAAGATCTCCACAGATAGCTTTCCCAGACTTAAATACAGACCGATGAAAGCGAGACATATGGACTCACTTCTGACTGTGGTGAGGTACTCCTTCACGAACAAACTCTGCTGGTGCGCGTTTTGCTGGCTTGATTTGTTAAGAAGAGCGTGAAAAGCCCGGAACGCTTCGTTCATCCGGCCGAGAGCAACACACTGTCGTCCGATGATAAACATGATGTGGTCCTCGGCAACGCTCCAGTTGCGACCTCGGTAAACTTGTTCAGCTTCTCGGTACGCCCGAAGACTGTGCTTGCGCATCCCAGCCTTGCTGTAACGGTGACCGGCCAACACCATGTGGAAAGCATACTTCCTCAGCTGCAAGGGCTCCGTTTTCAGGTAGCAATAAGCTGCCTGCTCCAGAAGCAGAGCAGATCGGAGATCGGAGTCTTCCGAAATCATCTTAATCAATTGTGTGGCCAGTGACTGATAGTCTTCCAGCGAACGCAGACACTCAGCATGGAGGAGGGTCGCCCGCGTGGCAAGTTGGGAGAGCCTGTCGGGAGGTAAAACGTGGTTGGGAGGAGATTCACGAGTCAGAACGTACGCATGCTGCGTCGATTCGGAAAGGGAGATGTTTTCTCACTTGCACACATTCATGTAGGCGTTGATGGCATTGTCGAAATAGTGCGCGGGATAGGGTCGTGGACCATCTTTTCCTAACATGAAAACACTGAGGGCGGCCATTTCCTCCGCACCAGCACAGTAGAGCCATGCTTGGTCTCCGTGGAAATCGCGTTTTGCGGCATGGTACGCATTGTAGGCGCTTTCATACTGATGGAACAGGAAGGCCAAGTCCCCTGAAAGACGCGATTCGATGTCATTCACTGAGATGCACGCACGGCATGTCGACGCGTTCAAGTACCAATCGACGAGGAAGGGTTTCTCCTGACTCACCAAGTTTACGGACCAAGAGTTCCGGAGCCTGTTGACTATATATGACAGAGTTCGCAGCGTTTGGATTATTGCTTGCGAGAATGTTCGCTTTGCCCCGACCCGCGAAAAAACTCTTTGCCGCATTGGCGAACGATCGGTGAATTCCTTTCTTATTTGCTACCTGCTCACTAAGATTCTTCAATTGCTGCTCGGCAAACGGGCCGAGACTCTGCGAAGCGAAATCGCTAATGAAAGTCTTTATGTTCTCCCTGTCGGTAGTCGTCAACCAGGCTCCACGTTTCTTCCCAACGGTGGGTGATGCTGGCTCATCTATCGAGGTTGCGATCGGGCTCAGAGGATCCAGGGGATGATCTCCGATGATCTTGACGCCGTTCGTTTCGACCTTGACGGGGAGTATTCCATTTTCGGTACTTGCGGCGCAATCCATCAAAGGAGTCCAGATGTCGCTGTCTTGCGAGGGATTACTCGGAGTCACCGAATTGATTGTGAGCATGTGGCAGTTCGACGGGCCGTGGAGGTTCTTCATGGACAAAAATGTTGCCTCAGCCCTGTCGACGCAGAACGAGACATTGCGGATTTCCGATGCAAAGCTTGGCGCTTATAGAAATTCAGAAAGTTTCCCATGGAGGTGACATTGGCAATCACGCGCTTTTCGAGAGAGGCACTTACATTGGGCTGTCCCCTGTGCTCCCATCGTGCAGAAGAACATAGTAGTGAGCTACGTCCGCGAAGAACCACTTTGAATGGTGCGACAGGTTCAGCTGAATCTGATTGAAGTTGTGTATGAGTTGTTGGAGCTGCTGTTGTGGTGCTTGATGAGAGGAACTGACTACGAAAACGCAGGCTAGGAAATGCCGCGTAAAGTCATGTTCTAAAGCTGGTAGTCCTTGGAAAAAAGCGTCTCGGTACGCGTTGTACCACGGCGTCGTCGCTGAAATATCGGGATTCTTTTAGTCCGAGACAGGCGAATTAGAGGAAAGAGCGACGCCCAGATGCTAGTAGCCATGTGGGGCATACTTACAGCAAACATCGACTTTGTAGAGGCCTTGAGTGATCTGTGTTCTCCGGGGCCCGCCGTCGATGTCAGGCTGATTTTTCTGAACAGCTTCAGAGAGGAGACGTTTCGCACCCGATGCCTGGGGAATCGGTGCGGCCAAGTCCCGGAAATTGATTCTGATCTTGACGGGAGGTACGAAGTTTCCCGATGAGTCTCTCAGAGGAACTGCAAAGCGGAATAAAGGTAATGGGAATATGGAACAGACAGCTAGATGGATTCGAAAAGCCACCTTATTGTGGCAAACGAGACTTTTCAGAAGACATGCAATCGGATTTGAGAAGTATCTTTCAGGAGAAGCAGATGAGAAATCATCACACCACATGCCAATGCCGGCGCAGTTCCGAACCCCTTCGAATCGAATGATGACTCGATCGGGTTCATCTCATATTCCCAATTATAGTCAGAAGCAGTGTCCAGGTCGACAAAGAGAATCTAGGCACATGAAACTACTAGTGACGGAGCTTCAGCCGGAACACCGTGTCGAATGGATGATGACTGTATGTCGAACTCTAACCTTCGATGTTATCGCAGAACGGCCTTATGAGTTCACTGAAGGTTAGTCCATTCTTCAGACAGAGCTCGTCGGCATCTTCACTTGCAGACACGGCCACGAACGGCGAGAAAACTTTTTCTATGAATGTATAACTGGCGTCTCCCATCTCCTGCAATCGCTCGAAGCCGTCACTCTGAGTAGGAAAGTTCTTTCACGTGGGAAATCGCCGCGTCGAATCAACACCGTTTGCCGAGCATCACCGCTTGAATAATTGTTCTCAATTCGATTGAACTAGCAGAGACGACGTCGGCGGCAGCAGCAGCTACGACGACAACAACGACGTCGATTACACATCTCTGCCTATAGCTATCAGATGCGAGTGCATTTCAGATGTCTCCGGCGGCGATTTTCGGTGACAGGTTCCTCGTTCTCAAGCTTCGCTTCTGACCTCGAACGCAACTGGAGGATGACAGAGCAGAGAACAGCTCACGGTCTTCCGAATATTCAGCTCTGTTTTTTCCCCAATTGTTCGAGCTCCTTCCGAGGACTTGGTTGAGCACTGGACGATTCTAGTAGGAGTTTGTTGCGGCAGACACTTCTACTGCTATGATGTTTTTTTGATCGTCTCCGCTCCTCAGCAGTGCTACCAATCACGCCGATACCCGGCGCCCTCGGCTGTCCGCAACCAGACCTGCAGGCAGACAAACTGACAGGCAGGCAGTCAGCCCACGAGACCTCCGTCAGCTGAAGAGTGCTAGGCAGGTAGGCTACGAAGGAACATCATCACTCTCACTCCTGAAACAGCAACACATCGTCTATTTCCAATCATCAAAAACATGGCAGCGCTCTTGATGATTGTGATCTCTGCTGAATGTGCAGTCGGACATGAGGCGTGCAACGAGGTTCTGTTGTGAGAATTCACGAGCATGAGATTGCAGGCGAGGAACGGTTTCCTTCATTCGAACTTTTTGGGTGGTTCGAGCCCGATCCTCCATCCTCCATTCAGAGTCCGCCGCACTTGCAGGACTTCACATGATACGTCGAGTTTTGGCATGCGTGAAGCCGCGTAAGGCAACGTGAAGTCGATTTCGCAACTGAATGCGCCAGGTCACACGCAGTTCATTCTTCAGGACTCCAACTAACCACATCTCTCCAAGGAATGATCATTGAGAACCATCGGGTTCAATGATTTGTTCAGATGAATTCTTCTCCCGGATTATAAAACAGCCAAGGCGGATGTGAAAGCACTCGAAGATCCATTGAATGGAAGGGTAGAGTCGTGGGACGCTGGAATTTTCTGCTAATCGGATCGGTATTATCATATCTCAGAACTCAAACCATCTCCAGGTACGTCATTATCCGGTTCCCGCTCCAGCCATTCGTGCGTGCCGACAGCTGGAGAAACGAGGAATATCCCCCCAAATGAGATTCGGGGTAGTATCTTGATAACACGGTTAGCTCGATCGGAGATTCAGAAGGTTCGCTTCGTTGATGTCAAAAATTGATGTATAGAATAGGAATATTGGAAACACGCAAGCGCCCAGTTCACTTGTTGGAGACTCAGATGACGCTCTGGTTGAACCATTTGACTCAAACTCTCCGTCTGCGCAACCGGTTTAGATAAAGGATCGAATCGAAGAAGCGCGGAAGGACGCTAAAAGAGCCCCATTTCGCCTGCGCGGTTTATTTCATCACTCTGGACTCATGGTCGAGGGTGGTTTTTGATCGTTTTCACCGCTTGACCGAAGTGCTAGACTTCTGCTTCACTGACCGCTATCCGGCACCGGCATTTCTTAAGTCAGGACTCCGGATTTATTGAAGAACAGCTCCGAGTGAGATTCTTCTCTGAACTGAACTTGAGAATGACGTTTGCCAGGGGACTGATAACTGATGCATTCGTATCCGAGAGTACGAGGCTCATTGCTGAGAGATTCCGATCCTCAGCTTCCTTTTGGGGTACGCAGTAACTTTTCAGTGTCTCGCGATTCATGTTTACATCGCCTCAAACCCTAAGGGCCGCAATTGTTGGGCGCTGGAAAGAACTCCACGATTGCTCCATGAGCCGTGACTCATGTTCCCCGCGAGTCAGAAGGATGGTGCGATTTCTGAAGCTTCACGATGTGCCAAGGCTCGCTAATGAGTGCATTCATCCCTATCGGAATAACGACGGTCGTCAAATTTATTATAATTTTTCATGTATTGTTCTGTGTATGAGCCTCCTCTATACGCAAGAGGGCCGCGGCCAGACTCGTCGAGGAGAAAAATATTGAGAGCTCCAGTAGAATCTACCAGCGAAGCTTACGAGTGAGTCTCCTCATGCATAAAAAGATGAAGGGTTGGCTGAAATGGCCATTGAAAACTGAAATCCTTGGAGGCATGTAGGAATCCACGGACACCTTTGCTGATCCGTGCAAAATAAACCCGGGCTTCGTTTCATTATTCTTCCCTAGAGAGGAGACGACAGATATGGAATTGCATGGTGAATGAGCCCAATGAAGCCCAATCATGATAGCACACAATCAACGCACATCAGAACCGTCATTCAAGCTGAAGAGGGAGGAAGATCGAGAGCTCTCTAGGTCCTTGTAATCGTTCGCGAGGAGTTCACACCATGACCAACCATCCAGCATCGGGATGATGTCGGCCATGGGACGAGAGTGGAACAAAACTCGCTGCGGAAGCTGTAGAGATTCGAAAGTGGTCGGAGAAGCAGGAAGGAGTTTTTGATGCGGTGCTTCTTGTTCAGCATGGATGATATTGGACAAAATCTACAGCAGAGCGCTTCGAGGGCGCCACAGAGAACAGGCGTGCATAGCTCAACCCAGGGACCGCGACCGGGACGCCCCTCCTGGCACTGCATGTGAACGATGCGCGAGTCCCATGGAACACAGAGGTTTTCATTTAGGGGTCGAGCTTGACATCGAAGCGTTGTGTGATCGACATAGTGGACTCTGGGATCTAAGATTGGAGTCATGCTACGTTGACACAGAACTCTTGAGTGAACAGGAACTTGATTTGATTAATCTTCAGGCGTGACCAGAGCAGTGAATGTTCAGCAAACAGCTGGCTGTTTTAGACTATCTTGATAACACGGTTAGGCTTCCACACGAGGCCCGAGGCGGGTTTCAAGCGCAGCTTCTCCTTTCCGAAGCCCTCGCTCAGCTCAGCCTTTACGCGAAACGCCTCTGCTGCCCAGAGTGCCGGAGTACACCTTGCGGAACCCCAAAACATGAGATTCTGTCCTGTGCATCATCCTCCTGCGAGGCTTGACGTGAGGCGCTCAAAGCAAGGTTTGATCCGTAACTGTGCGAGCTCTTCGCACCGTATTGCCTCAACTTGTACACGCAGTTTCCGCGGGAGTTCGAAGTCAAGACTCACGGATTCATTCAACCTCATGCAGCTCCGTTGACGTGTCGGCCGTAAGACGTCACGAACAGACTTGGAGCCGATTGATTTTGTCATCAGGCAAAACCAGGAGCCGAAGGGGCGACGCCTGACTCGTGATGGCTCAATCCGCGCCCTATTGAAGGCTACGACGGCGTCGTCGACAACCAAAATACGAAGATTGACCAATCCGATGAAGAGCCGCTCATTAGCCCGAGAACCGATCGAAGTTAGCTCATACCCTCGAAAATGGCAAGCGATCGTATCTATCCTGTTTTCAATGGCCTGGGGGGAAGGAAGATTATTTCTCGATCTTCGGAAATATTCCAAGAACTGAGAAAGTTATGGCCAAAACAAGATCGGGCTCGAAAATCACTAGCGAAGAGTCAAGAGCGAGGGAGGGTGGCACAACGCCAACAGGGAAATTCGAATCTGGCTGAATGCGTCAGTCAAACAAACTTCATGACTCAGTGCGGCGACGAAAGCGTTTCGCCCTCGCAAATAAGACTCACAGCCGCGATCTCAACCCTCAGCCGGTAACGATCCTGGAATGAATCGAAGCCTGTCTCGCTTGCGCGCCTGGATGGCCCAGTCCTCTTGATCTTCCAAGCGTTGAGGAGATGTCGGAAAAGGACTACCATCTCGGGTTGGTATTGGACCTTCCGTCGGATTCCATAGAAATGTCATGTCCTTGACGGAAGAACGCGGGGCCCTCGGGTGAGATTCTGCCCTGGGCGCCGAGAGTGGTGGATTCGCCGAGAGGCGAAAGTCCGCAGCAATTGCGGTGCTCAAGAGACGAAAAAACCTCGTCGGAGTGAGGCAACAATATGCTGCAGGGAGGGGCCACGGGTTGCCCCTTCCACCGTGTCAAAGAGATCAGTGAGGGTGAACCAGGTTGGAGTCCTTTCGATCCCTGAAAGTCAACGAGCGGAACGATGTTTCCCGGAGGAAATGCGAAGCCTACAAGATGGCCAGAGCCTGCAATGTTTGCCTGTGTGAATTCCTCATTCTGTCTATGAGTCCGGAGTTGAGTCCCATAGATATCCCATCATGATGATGATCATAGACATTAAATTCCAACTGTTTATATCCTTGAGGGACGGAGGACCCCTCTGAATTCAGCTTGAAGATCAGGCTACCTAAGCGGGCCAGCGGAAATATCCGGTAGCGAGAGATTCCTCGCCAACCTAGTATCATTGGAAATGGGAGAATGAGACTTTCGTGTCTAGATAACATTCACTGGAATCATTCGTCTAACCTCACTCGAGGTTCAAAGCGGGAGAACTCCTCGCAAGTTGAAAAGAGATGGCTGACTTCCGGGAAACAACCATTCCTCTTCCAGGTTATCCATTTACAGTGCCGCTAAGGAAAGAGAGTCACCCTAGAGAACTGCGCGTAATTTCCGGCCGTCGACGATTTTACGAGATCGAAGTTTCCTCAATCATGATCCGGTGCGTCAGGGCTAAGCGCCTGGTACCTTGAACCAGAATCCTTTGAGGCCCCGTTGGCCTCCCTACTCCCCGGATCGGAACCAGTTGGATGACAGCGTTGGGTGCGTTATCGAGCCTACGAGCCGGGCTAGCCCTAATGAAAGTTCGATCCCCGGTCACTTCGTCTGGGTTTGGGTCAGCTTCCAAGGAGAACTTGTCGTCCCGCATCCGAGTCCGCGACGCCGACGGGCACACCCAAGAGCATCAATTGGGATCACTCCCAAATCCGAGAGGAAAAAAATCAATCGACACCCTCTCAAAATTTCTTGTCGCGATGGATTCACGCTGGACAAGCGGGTTCTATCTGATATGAGTCCTCCCTTCAACTAATTCCGGAAACGGAATTCCGAGCAAAACAAAAAACTCATCGCGCTAACGAATGGGCTGTGTTAGAGAGGAAATTCGTCTTCAGCGGTGCACTAGCTAGAAGGCTCAGTGCACAGGCAGATTCACCTCGCGGACACTGATACGGTATCAAGGAGAAGACCCTACGACGTATAGATGAACAGTAGTTTATTCGAATGCGGACTATGGTTGTATGGGATGTGATTGGGAGAGTGCGAGTTGTTGAGTCGAGTCTTCGGGGAGTACTTCGAGGGTGTTAGTGATTACGGCACTGAGCCGGGGATGTAGGTGAACATGGGTTCACTGATGACGGGGTTGATTGTCCTACCGCCTCGATTGGCGTTGGATCTAGTACGAACCGAGTCTGCTGAATCTAGATTCGGATGCATCCGCTTTCGCGTGTTGCATCTCAACAGGCTGGCATTCCTAATCTCAATCGAATCCGTTAAGCTTACACTCTGGTTCTTCTGTTCACGAAGTCATTCACCCTGGTTTCAATGGAAGTTGTCCGGCCGTCGCCCATCAAGAATCATAGATTTTCGCCTTGATTCCGCTGTGAAGGTTCCGCGAATGGAACTCTCTTCAAGTTTGAGCCACCCTGTATATTCCCTACGAGTCGGAGAATGTAGGACTTCAAAGACACGTTTTCGACTAGGGGAGACGCGCATGAATGAGACGCGCATGAAAATTGGGCGATGGGGATCTTCCTTGGAAACTCCCGCAGAATTTTTCAGGCTTCCTGGGATCGGCAAGAGCAAGTGACTCTTTCGGAATACTCCAACTATTCGACTGTGTGGCGCACGTAATTCATGTGGGACTCGTCAAGCCCGAGTTGTACTCTCGAGCGTATTTGATCGACTGAAATTCGCGGACTCGTTGATTCCACTGCGCAGTTTTTTTCGTTTTGAAAGAGCATTCCTCAACTGTGCGCCGCTACTTCGTTCCAATTTCTCACGCCTATCTCTCCTTGCGCTCAGCAAAGATCATCCACACCATCAACGTTGAGATCCCGTTAACAGAGCCCGCTCCTTCGATTTGTGTTCACTCCTTCTCCCGTCGCCTGGTCACTCCCAGAATGACACACTTTCCCTCATTGACAATACACGGAATAATGAAGCTCGCTCAGAGTCTGTGAAAAGCTGGAGCGTGGTTCGATATTCTGCTTCCACCCCAAGCAAAGCTCATCGTCATCATCCTCCTCACGTTTTCGCGGGCCACTATGATTCCCGTGATTCTTCCCCCTGGTTCTTCTCAAGCAGCATAGGACGTGGGAAAGCTCAACCGACCCGGTTCTCGGGATCGGCATGCGAGTCATGCGTCTTTTTTTTCAAAAACAGCGATGTCCCCTCCCTGAAGTGAATTGGGAGGATGGCTCATTCTGAGCAGAAATCACCGTCATCAGCGCTGTCTATCAACTTGTCTGCTATCTACGATTACCCAGCCTTGCATTCAGGCCCGTTTTTAGTCATTTTCCGCCACCCGTTCCTTCCGTTTCTCTGGAACGTATACTCAAGATTCCGTCACTGCCGTTCTACGGAACGGCCGTTCCTCCAAATCACCGCTCGAAAAATTTGGATGTATGGCTGAAGAGCATTTTGCGTAGTAGCAGACTTTCACACAAAACGAGTCCGTTACCGCATTCGGATCTTGTGATCATCGCTGATTGCGTGCAAACTGTGAAAGTTGAGTTTGACACTCGGGTTCCGATGAGAATTCAAGCCCGCTCCAGGGATCACACGCCAGTTTCATACGTGCATTGGAATCTGCGACGTTGTTGCATCAACGACACATGGTTTTCAGCTGAGTTCGGACTTGCGTTTGTTTTGGTGAGTTTTTTTTTGCAAGGAAAGCCGTACCTGGGCGTCATACAGCCTCTGGAGCCCTCTAGTCAGCTTGAACGGCCGTTTCAAGGTTAACCCCCATCGAAATGACGCATCTACGAGTTCCGTTACCGATGACCGCCAATAGCCGCCCATGTGGTGCTCTGTGATGATGTTTCAACACTCACTCACTCACACACACAAACACACGCACGCAGGCACAGGCATAACAAGAGACGAATGAAAACAATCATACATCGTATCGAGTTTCCTTGTTCGACAACTCGTGTGAATGGAGCTTCGTCTTATCTAATGCGTATCCGATCGATTCGTTCGAATCGACGCCGTCTGCGTCGTCCACCTTTACCTCTACGGGTATAACGATGCGACCGCGTCCGTGGGGCATCGACAGTGATGAGGCATGGATGACATTGCTTGCTGCGCGAACGTTGATTTTAGCCACTCGCAGGGCCATTGAGCTCGGTTCATTCCAAAGACACCTTTTGACATGAGCTAGGCTAAAGTTGCCGCGTTCAGTTTCACGGGATTCGGAGAACCGGGCTGACTGACATGTGCGCCGTTCAGTGGCGCTTGACAAGCCCATAGTTCACTCCATAGCCACCGGTGTCGTTCCTCGCGCGATCACGGCGAAAAGAATTTGTGTGAACCTGGCCCTTGTCTTCAAGACATTCATGCCGATTGATCGACATTATCGTTTGCTTGCCGACCTATCGAACCGCCAGTATTGGAGACGACTTCACTTAACACTCGATCCGTTCCAATCGTGAATTTCACTGATCGTGAATTTCGCTGATCGTTCAATCTGAATTTATCTTCGTCAGACCGGTTCAAACCATAGCTTCCTGTCGCGTGATCCTTCGATTCCTTTCTTCTGGTACTCGTCTCCATACTCGACGGAGTCCGCTCAGATACTTCCCGCCATTGCGGAGTTGAGTTCCGTTTCCCGCTTAAGCATCCGATTCAGGCCGTAAGAATGGTGTCGCATACTTTCCTGACTAGTAACCATCAGAACCAAATTCGGTGACTTGCTCGTCACGGTCTTTTTGTTCATTGGCCCTAAACATTCGCGCGGCCCCACTTTCCAGTTCCGCTTCTCTAGCTCTGACTGTCAGTTATACACGGACACTCCCAAACACCATTTATTGTTCACGGGGACCCAAGAGACCTGTTGACGAGTCTTCGCCTTTCGCAGGGAGAATTCTCCCCAAACGGCGATGTCCGTGTCGTTGCTGATGCCCTCGATGTGATCACGACACTTGTTGCTGCTGTTACTTACACTGCCGAAATGCTGACAACGGAAGTCAGTCAGACATTATGTGACGTAAAGGAGTTCCGTACGTCACATGCGTCGAAACGAATAGGTCGTGCTCCAGGCTGTAGCGGCACAAGCCCAACGTCACGGGATGACGCGCATAAGCGCAGATTCACATCGCGTGAGCTACTCCGAGCTCTGCACAGTCTCCCGATAGAACGAAGCATGTGGTTATCGAATTTTCAGCCAGGTCAGTAGACCGGATCAACGATTCCAGTCATGTACCCTCATTCCATTGAATCTCTGCTCCACGGTGGAGTACCCCGTCGAGGTCGAGGTTTTCAGTTTCGGTGGAGGGAGCATACGTGTCCTGTTTGTTTCCTGTCTCCCTTAGTGTGGTTTGTCACTGGGCTTGTAACTCTCCCTCGGTCCGATTTTCGAGGAAGAGTTGTCAGACGTTCGTGGACTTCGCTCTGCCGAAAGAAACAGTGGAGTTCAGGCTGGAACTATGCAGCGTGCGCGTTCCGTTCTATCTCGCCGTCGACTCCCGAGCGTTGACAGGTTACCGCCGTCCGTTTGTTCCTGTGTCGGTGATGGTGCGAGATGTGCTTCACGCGATTTCACTTGCCCCAAGTTCAGCTAAGCTGCAAGAACAAGTCAGCAGTTGTTCGGCGAGTGCTACCGTCGCGGTTGTGTCTATCGGTCAGTCGACCGGCGAACCTGCATGCCTTCCGTCAAACTCGCCCGCACTCGTGTTCGCGTCTGGTAGGAGATGTTTATAGGTCAATGGCTGGAGAGTGGGCTACTTCAAACGTCTTTACGCTATGTAAACGTCGCCTCTCTTCGCTTTGAACAGTTGAGATGATTGGCACGTGACCTTGCTGTCCTGTGTGCGCTGTTCTTTAATCTTGCTTCCCAATTGACCGACTCGCCGCTCGTTTCCTTGGCCACGTCCCGATTCAACCAGCGAGGACAGCTAACCAGTGCCTCTGCTTACATGGGGTGTCGAGTGTCTGCGTGGAAGGCTGCCAAACGCGGTCGGTGGTGGGTGGTGGGTCGCTGTTCTTTTCAGTGGAGGCTGTTCGATTCCGAACCGACTCGGGAATCGATCGGATCATTCAGCGCCGGTTTCGATTGGTCCTCCGTGGGAGCGAGTCGGATTGATTGGTTGAATAAGATGAGCGAAACGATGGATGAGATGATTTCGATTCTTGGGAACGCTTGATCCATCGCGAGTTTTGACGGATATTTGGAGCGTCATAGCATCTCATCGATGGGCTCGAATGCCATGGCACACATGAAGATCAGTGAGAGCAAAAAATGGAATATCGAACGTAGAAGTCTAGTCTCGGGATCTCTCCCACCGCGGTGTGACTAGAACGGTATTGCGGTATCGCTCCCTCAAATATTCAGTCAGCACATTCAGTTTCCGCTGTTAAGCGACGGGCGCGTTTTCCAGTCTGTTCGAGGGCTAGACTCGATGTTGCAACCGAGTCGTAACATCATTCACTCGAGCAGACACGGTCGGTTGTGTCTCGAGACTTTATCAGTTAATGGAGACATCAACGTCTAAAGCTCAGCAGTAACTGTCAGAGAAAGCTGTTCCAAGTCATGATCTTGCCCCGCATCGAATTATCTCAAAGAGATTACTGATCTCCCGCTCGAGAGTTCGGGATCGCGCGGAGGGAATGATACGGAGTCAAGCAGAAACCAATATTGAGATCCTTTCTCGACTTCTGCAAGGGCGATAACAATGTGTGTGATCTCCTTTCCAGTCGTGAGCTGTAGTCACTCTCCTCACACTCACATGCCAGTCGGGGTGGCCATGGGGGGCCGGGGTTCTCCCTCCCTGGCCGTCACTTCCCCAAAGGGACTGCTACGCTCCGAACAGCTTTCGAGGCAGGAACTCATGAAACTCAACGAGGAACGCGAACTACCAGTCTACCAGCCGAAAAGGGGGAAACACTACCCGGCAGAAGATCCTTCCCTGCTCCCTCAGACGTTCCGACCCAAAGAACGGGTGAGTTGCGTGCCGAATCCTCGAATAGCGTGGACGAGATCGTGATGAGCTCTGAGTTCTATTCAACTTGAGCGTTCATGAAATCCATTTTTCCATAATTACAATGCGATCCTCAGATGCGCACCAATAGCGTCGCGCTCGTGATGTGCCTCAACATTGGAGTGGATCCGCCTGACGTCGTGAAGATCAATCCTTGTGCTAGACAGGAATGCTGGATTGATCCAATCGCTAATATGGCAAAGACACCATCGGCCAAGGTCCTCGATCAGATTGGTCAAGCTTTACAGAAGCAATACGAAAAGTGAGTATTCGAGTCCGAGATACGAAATGGCGAGGAACTCGTCTTGCGACTACGGAACCGAGAGAGGACTCGACAGGTTTGGATCTGTTTCGTAAAATGGCTTTCATGGGGAAACCCACGAGTGCAGTACCGTGGGCGTCGACAGTGGCATCGTGTCATTTCCGCGCTCTACTCAACAGGTGGCAGACGAGAGCTCGATACAAACAGGCCCTCGATCCAACCTTCGACGACGTGAAGAAACTCTGCACAAGCTTAAGAAAAAGTGCTAAAGACGAAAGAGTCTTGTTTCATTACAACGGACATGGAGTGCCCAAACCTACGCACAATGGAGAAATTTGGGTTTTTAATAGGGTGAGCAAAGGGTCGACGATGGACTCGAAATTGTGATTAGGAAACGGAATTTTCCATCCTTCTATGAGAGCCTGGACCTCCTGTCGATGCTTGGCAAATGGATATGCAATGGACGGAGAAACCTAAATGTCTAATGGACGCAATCAAAAAAATTTCAGCAATATACTCAGTACATACCGCTTTCACTTTACGACCTACATCAATGGATGGGATCACCGTCCATTTATGTCTATGATTGTTCAGCGGCTGGAATCCTTCTGTCGAAACTACAAGCCTGGACGACAGAAAGCCAACGCAACGATCAACACGCGGCTTGCTTGGCAGGCAATATGCAAAACGGACAACCGTGTACAGCTACGTTCGAGTGAGTGATTCTCGGCCCTCTCTACGAACCATGAGTTCTGCTCCTTCGGCAGTCTCTGACGGTGAGTTCTGTCTTGAGTTCTGACCTGAGTACCGACCCCACGCAGGAACTGCATCCAACTCGCAGCGTGTCGCGAGGACGAGATCCTCCCCATGGACCCGTCTCTCCCGGCTGACATGTTCACGGCGTGTCTAACAACCCCTATCCAGATGGCTCTCAAATGTTACGTGCTGAATAATTCGTTCAAACTCGTTCCGGACCTCACACCGGAAGACATCGACAAGTAAGAGCCGTGATGTCTCCGCCAATTCGAGCGTTCTTGCCGCGGGTGGCTCGGATGTAGATTAACTGAAGGCGGGAAGGCGAGAAGCTCAAACGAACTCCGATTTTACAGCATACCGGGTCTTCTGATCGACCGGAGAACGATGCTCGGTGAACTGAATTGGATTTTCACCGCAATCACGGACACCATCGCGTGGAACGTTCTCCCAAAGACACTATTTCAAAAGTTATTCCGACAGGATTTACTGGTCGCCTCCTTATTCCGTAATTTCTTGCTGGCCGAGAGAGTGATGAGAGTCTACGATTGCAATCCACAATCGAGTCCTGCTCTGCCAAAGACGTTCCAGCATCCTATGTGGCAGGCCTGGGATCTGGCTCTGGACAGCTGTTTACGTCAACTACCGGACATGTTGAAGAATGATACGCCGTTCTCTCACTCTCAGTTTTTCGCCGATCAGTTGACGGCCTTCGAGGTCTGGTTGAGGTTCAGCTCGCTGGCCAAGCAACCGTCGCCTCCTGAGCAGCTTCCTATAGTGTTACAGGTGGGTGGGGAAAAGCTGTCGTCGAGGAGTGCTATGCATTCGCATTGTATCTGACACCGATCAGGAGTTGACTGTCTCTCACCAGCTTCGTTTCGTTCAACAGGTGTTGTTAAGTCAGGTCCACAGGACCCGAGCCCTCGAGCTGTTAGGAAAATTCCTCGATCTCGGACCGTGGGCAGTTTCTCAAGCTCTTTCAGTCGGAATCTTTCCGTACATCCTCAAGTTATTGCAAAGTCAAGCGCGTGAGCTTCGCCCGCTGCTCGTTTTCATCTGGGCGAAGATTCTCGCGGTTGACTGCACCTACCAAGTAGACCTGGTGCGCGAGAACTCTCATAAGTACTTCCTGGACTCGCTCCAGGACAATTCACTGCCAATGAAGTACCGCACCATGGCGGCATTTATCCTATCGTGTCTTTGTGCCGACGGTCACCACAAGGGACAGAAAGTCTGCCTGCAGCGGCCCGTTGTTGCGGCATGTACAGAACTACTCTCGGACAACTTACCCGAAGGCTTGAAAAAATGGCTCTGCATCCTCCTGGGCCGCCTATGGGATGGTTACTGTGAAGCGAAATGGCTCGGGATCCGCTCGTTGACCGATGAGCGACTCATGCCGTTGCTGCAGGATCCCTCAGCCGAAGTCCGCGCAGCCGCTGTGTTCGCGTTGGGCACCATGCTGAACTCTCAAACGGAAAGAACTCCGCACGCCGACAATACTGATAGTCACATAGGGAAAATTCTCGTCACGTACACGCAGTGGGACGCGAGCCCCTTGGTCCGTCAGGAACTCGTGGTGGCCCTTCAGTGGCTCTTGTGCGTTTTCGATACACAATACCTAACGGCGGCTTGTCAGACAGTGCAGGATGAGCGTCGCGGGGACGTCGCCTCGGACACCCTCAGCAGTCCAGCCGCCGCGAAACAAGCCCGAGTGAAAAGCGCTTCGAATTTCTGTGAGTGAACGAGTCTTCATCGCCCAGTCATCTAACACAATTATCATCAACGAGCCTCTGATCAACGGGAATTCGATTCACAGTTGTTCCTAATATCGTCGAAGGCGTCAGGACTCCGACGAATACAGCCACATATACAGGCGTGATCGCTACAGAATCGACAAGGATGCGGAGGATCTCCTCCGGGAATTCTTTGCCTTCGCAGTCGAGTGGTACAGTGCTACTCCAAAACACGGTTCATCCGCAACACGCCAAGACGTGGAAGTTCCTAAATTCTCTAGCGACATGTGACCCTCATGAAAAAGTAAGTCGTCCGGCGTCCCATTCGCCCCTGAGAGTGGCTCAGCACGGTGTCCATGACGAGATCTCAGTTTCATGGTTACGATCGTTCTTGATTCCCAAAATGACTTTCACACTGCCCACAGGTGAGCGACATGACCAACACGTTGGTTCGGATGTATCGAGACAGAGCTGAGGCAATGATAGCTTTCCGGAAGAATTCACGCGACCACCTGCGTAACAATCCCTCGTCGACGAGTGCAACAAGCATCGCGAACGCGACGAACACGTCTCATTCGGAGCCGTCGTCTCCATCGGGAACCAACTGTTTTCTGTGAGTGTCTCAGAGAGCTCGCGGTGATCCAACCCCCGCTCAATTTAAAACCCAACTTGTGGGCTCACTCTTAGTAGTCAGTCTCTCTTGAGATCGAGTGAAAGCGGTTTTTGAAGGGGCTAGTGGCGAGATATCTTCGCAGCTCGTCTTCTGATCAGTCGGTCATGTGTTCGATAACCGTCGGTCGAGTCATTCTAGTTCGTCGAACGCTTAACATAGCCAGTAAAGTCGACGTTCCATGGTTTGGTTGAGTGTGTTGTCTGCCATGGTGTTGACTCACTGGCTAGATGATTAACAAAGGAATGAGCCAATTACGCAAGAATTCTCAACTAGGCTTGAGCGTAACTCTGTAGAACTAACGTAGTTTCGATGCGTAACTCAGCAGAGACGAATGTTGCTTGATACTTTTCCATGGCCGGAATGAATTAATCAACTCGTCATTTGCGTAGAGAAAGATGTTGACTCAGTCTGAGGAATGCTTGGTTGCAGTGCGAGTGGTCGAAATGAGGTAGACAGGGCTCTTCCAACTGCTCTTTCAAGGTCTTCAAGCATGTACCACGGAGTGAGGATGAGTGACTCTTTGCGAAGTCTTAGTCCAGCCTTTTCTCAGTCGAGGGTGGTGAGGTATGCATTCAAGCTTCTTCGATCTTCCTTTCGATCCGAAACTTTTATCCGACTTCATCGAAATGTTTCTTTCTTCGTCTTCGAACATGCTTGTACTACATCTGCTCTTCCTCGCGAGCTCGGAACGAGTCATGGCGTCCCTCTAGACAGGCAGATTTCTGATTCGAGCTGATGACGTTTCGTGCTGCATAATCAATCAAACTCCTAGAAACGCTGCGTTTGAATGGATGTTCGCTTCCCTGCCTAACTAGCGCTGTGATTCATGCTCTGAACTCGAGCATTAGGCAGCACAGTGTGCTTCACGACGCAGAGATCCCTGGAGAGACACGCTCCGCATGGAGTTCTATTCCTTCAATAGGTCTAAACGTACGAATCTCTACTCAGGCCCCGTAGAAATTTCGACAACGCCCTGCCGCTTGTAAATGAAAATCGGCCAACAGTCACTGCTACCGAACACACCGTGGTTTTCATGAATGGAGATATCCTAGAAACCAGTTATCAGCTCGTAGCGACTCCCGTGGTCAGAACAAATTTTCTGGATATTCTCACCCGGCAAATCCAGCGTCCGAGTTTGAATGACGTAAGTATTCGCATAGATTCCGTAGAAATGCCCCGATGACAAAGAATTGAATCCGATGCGCTCTCGCCCGAGTCTAGAACGGAGATTGCTCTTTTTCAGAAGGCTGATGACGAGCCCGAAGATCGCGACGCCCTCTCATTTTCGAAAGCGGAGTTTCGGCTCATGCGCAACGCCACCGTTCGGAGACAGGCCGCTAAATCTTTGGCGTCCGAATCCTACAAAGGTCTTGCGAAAGTTGAGGAGCAGCAGTTCTCGAAGAGGTTGTCTTCGCCGCCAAGCAGCGCGGTGTTCCATCCTTTTGAACCGCTACTCTTTGTATCCGATTCTCATCAGGTTGTTGTATTCGACACGGAGCGGATGATCGAGCTCGACGTACTCGACAAACAGAGTATGCGCTCCTCAAGTCGGTCCCTATTGAAAAATTCCCCGCGTATATCCTCAACAGTACTCGTCAATGCTCACCACGATCGCTGTCTGCTGCTGACAGCCACGACCGATGGCGCGATTCGAGCCTGGGCGAACACCTATTCGGCGTTCTACAACCCTCGGAAGCCGGACCCGGTTGAGCTCGTAACTGCCTTCAATTGTATGTTGGATGCACCGGAAATCCAGACGTCTCTGAGATGCAGCGGTGTTCTCTTGGACTGGGATCAGAGCCAGTGTCAGCTGATAACATGCGGAGACATGCGCGTAGTTCGTCTCTGGGATATGAACCAGGAACGCCGCATACTAGACATGTCGTTGGACACTGATGATTCGGTCAGATGCGTTTCTCTCGACAGAAGTGCAGGAGGCAGTTTACTCGCGGTCGGCATGCGAGATGGCTCGGTAAAACTCTTCGACAGGAGGAAACCTTCAAAAGGCTGCAAACCCATACTTAGTTTGCGAGATCATCACGGGCAGGTTGTGGGCATTCATCTAGACGCCGACAACCAGATTCTTACTTCGGCCTCCGTCGCAGGCGATATTCGATATCGCCATCTCTCGATGAGCAGCAACCACTCCGAGGAGCGTATGACGCAGCTCCCTCAACAGGATCTCACTTGCATGGCGGTTCATCCTTATTTTCCCGGAGAGATCGCCTGTGGAACCCAGGGCCAAAACATAGTTGTTTTAGAAGAAGGAGTCACACCTCAAGTCGTGAAGCCTCATCAAGACTGGTTCTCAGGCCAAAGACTCGCACCCGTGAACGCTATCGCGTTTCATCCATTCAAGGTGAGCCTGGTGGCGAATTCCTCGATTGGAGATTGAATACATATTCGCTGTTTTGAGCTGGAATCCTCTGGTACAGTTTCTGAAGTTGCCTCGCGTTTCCAGATGAGTTTAGCAGCAGCCAGTCAAGACACAACTGTGTCGCTCTATACACGGCGGAAAAACTGAAGAACTCCATTTCGTCGGCCACAGGTCGATCATCCAGTACAAAAGTATCGCCAAGGACACAATCGATGTTCGAGCCTCAAACTCGAGCACACAGATCTAGGAAAGTGAACGAATTTTAGAACTTTTCATCTTTTATTTTCCCATCAGGGGTTTCCACTGTTGCTATGCGTACTAGTATTGGTCGCAAAACGGAACCGCCGGTCCTTGATTAGAGGCTAAATCATATTGGCGACGATAAACGCTTCAAAAAACTCATAAGTTATGAAAGCATCCAGACATTCGATGCGCTGAAGCGTTCCGCAGCAGAGACTCTCGTTGTACCAGAGAATCATCCAGAAATATTCTCGTTACATCGATCACTCGACAAGGATATGAATCGCCGGTTGCATGGAAACTGGTAGCGGAGTTTGTGTTTTCAACTGTGCTTGATCCGGAATAGAGTCGACGAAGAAAAAACTGGGAACCACACGTCAGACCCGCAATCAGAGCCTCCCACAGCATCGGATAGAACTCATAAGAGACATCCCTCTCGTTTTATTTTCATTAAGAAAACTCAACAATTGTTCGCCAACAGCTTCCGAAAATGACAAGCGCTGAAAAGGCCTCGGATTTCGGAAGAGATGGCCGGTGTTTCCGAGACTGAAACGACCCTGAGAATAACGATGATGATTATACCGCGTATAATTTTGATGAGGAAAATTATAATCTACCGTCGTTAACGTTGTTTTTTGTGTACAGATAACAGGATATGAACATAATAGACAAATTAGGAACACATGAACGGAGGGAAATACAGGAAGGCGTACACGTTGAACACGTGGGGAACTGTTTTCGAATGAATGAGTTTATCGTAGTGAATACGTTTAAAGGAACTTGCATATGAAATATATATTAGAAATGATTCAATGTTCGAGTGTGCGTTAGTGTGTACAATTCATGGAGTCGGATGGGTGTAAATGGGGAACGATGAACGCTCATTGAGCGCCTCCGGGTTTGCTGCTCGGCGATATCTGGGAAGTTCGAAAGCCATGTATTATCCGGTTACCAGTGCCTTGACGTCCATGGTCTAACCTACTCTGCTATTATGACGGTAGCGGTGGTGATTCCTGAAACAGGCGGAATACAGGAGGAGAATCATTGGATACTGCAGTGAAGCTCTCGTCGCCATTAATCTTGCCCCTCAGGAATCAACGAAATGATGTAGTTAAATTGATTTTCCACCACAGAATTTTATAACGCCTTTCGACTGGAGGAGGAATCTGGAGCTGTTGCTGCGAATAAAAATGATATCTCAACAGTAAAACGCCCATGCCTTTGCTTCGAACAAACGTAGTCGCCAACGTCGCGATATACGCTCTTGTGTTATCTTTATTCCAACTGGCTACGGTGGCAAGGTCGAAGGCGCGTTTGCATTCTCACGCAATAATTGTGGAGCTACGTGTGCATCATGTTCGGTTTCAGTCACTGGGACGGCTCAACTGAGCACGTTTGCCTACACTTGGCCGTAGCCGCGCTTTGCTCTATCCAAACAAACGCGAAGAATCGAACCAAATGATGAATGTCTCTTGTGTTCCATTTGCTCTATGGGAAGGCGGATCCGGCGCTAAGGAGACATTCTGGAAGTCGAACCTGATCTTGAAAAGCTGTACCTCGCTCCTAGGATTTCCCATCCTCAGAGGACACCAGGAGATGTCGGAAACGGATGTTGTTCGCGCTAACTTATGAGTCTTCACCTTTGACTTCACGTGCTGCTCCCAGAGGGAGAGTTGCCAATTGAATTCGTATGCTCCGTTGATGATTTTTTTACGCCTCCGACGACGGGACAGGGGGCAAACAGGCTGCCATGCATTGTGCCTGATCAGGCACTCGTGGGAACGGCCCGAATCTTTGAGGCATCGGTTTCGCGAGCTCAGAAATGGGACTCTGAAGTCTCCTTCCAGGGCAAGCTGGGATCGCAAGAAAATCCCGTGATGGGAATCGTAGCAGAGCGGAACCGTGGCAGTATTAGCGAGGAAGCGGCAGCGTGCGTCGGACCGGCCAGGGACGATATTCGCCTAGTGGGCGAGTTCATATCGCCGCCTCAGAAGCATCCCCGTGTTTCGACGCTCGGCAGGCGGCTTAAAAAACGTGTGCATCGTTAGCATGGTCAGGTTCCCAGAAGACACCCGGTGCGGTCGAGCTCACCACCAACAACAACTCATATGTTCTCCCTCACATTCTGTTTAAGCATCCCGCCCTCGGAAAACCGCCAGGATAGGCCGTTAGGACTGAACTCAGCGGAAGCCTCGAAATTAGAATTGGAGATGTACACAGGGTGGTCATCATGGGTCGGGAACTTTCTCTCTTCTTTTGCTCATAACTCGGTGAAAAATCATCCGATCCTGTTTTTTCCGGCGTTCGATACCTTGCAGGATTGTGCATCTCCTTCTCCTCGATTTTCTTGAATCGGTAGGAAGTTGGATTTCGTAAATTGACTCTAAGATTGCTTTTTCTTATTCTCAACTTTTCTCAAAAAACTGATCGAGAAACTTTGGAAGTCGACCGATCGAATTCGGAAGTGCCAAGGTCGACGCACGATAGGAGGCAGCTCAAACGACCGACAACTCCAGATTTCTAGCTCAGGATCTGTCAGAAGGTAGAACGGTCGTTTCAACCTTGATGTCAAGAGCTGACCTCTTGACAAAACGCGTCCTCAATGAACTTGCCCCTGATCTCCTCAGGTGAGCCGAGTTCGAAAAATTTCCCGATGGCAAAAAGTTCTTAGATTGGTCCAAACTACCCAGCTTGAAAGTTGCTCGGTCGATGCGGTATTTCTTTCTTTCCTCCGAACATCGAGCTTCCCCACTTTTTTTGCTCTGGAAAGAAAAACTGACCGAGCTCGATTCTCGATCGGAGAAAAAAAACGATCGTATCGAACCATAAACTTTCTTGTCGAGTGGTTAAGAATTTTTTTCGAATTCGGCTTCCCTGAGGAGCCACGGCCGAAATGCAAAGACGACGCGATCTTGTCAGGAGGTCGATCTTGAGGTCAAGGTCGAGACGATCGTCAGACCTACTTATAGATCCTGATCTATAAATTTTAAGTTGCCTGGCGTTTGAGCAGCCTCCTGTCGTGCGTCGACCTTGGCACCCCGAATTCGATCGCTCGACTTCAGAAGTTTGACGATCAGTTTTTTTAGAAAAGTTTAAAATGAAGAAAGGCAATCTTTGAGTCGAGTTACGAGACACAATTTTTTACCGATTCACGGAAATCGAGGAGAAAAAAACGCGGCATCCTTCCAGCTTTCGAAAGCCGAAAGATTCCAGGATCGGATGATTCCTCACCGAGCTACGAGCCAAAAAAGAGAGAGTAAGAAAAATCCCGACTTATGATGTCCACCCTGTAGTCCTTGCGATTCCGTGGACAACGTTGCGACCATGGTCGAGGGGTGCCTTGGACGCGGCAGTGTCGCGAGCCCCTCCATCGCATTCCGGAGTTCACGTCGTTTTTTCAGAGGTAGTGTCAGAAATTCCCAGAGAGAAGGCACGACACTTCAAAGTTCGACATGCCAAACGCTGTGAACAGCTGCTGTAGCCGTTGATGAAGAAGATTTGCCCTCCCTCATCTCCAAACTGACATTCTCGATTCGTGCACGTCAACACGATCTTGCCACCAACAGAAGAGAGACTCCCGAATAACTCTGATCCAAGTCTGTGCTGATACCATGGCTGAGTCACGCTGTTATCATGTGTCATATCCAGATCATATGGTTTACGGCAGGGCTGAAAAAGACGAAGCAGCGGTGTGTCTTCCAACAAAACTCTCGGCCGCGACAGGCTCCAAGACTTCGGTTTCAATAACAAAATAAAGCTTGGAGAGGGTCTTGGGCATAGCCGGAGTGATATTGTTCATCTAGAACAGTGCATAGTCAGCCCGTATCCGTTCAAGACTGGCATTGCGAGGGCAACACGAAGAAACTCCCGAAGAGGACCACCTGAACGCTTCCTATGAAAATGGTCGGAGACAGAGCTCTTCCCAATACTTACGATCCGCGATTCTCGAGAGGTGAGTGATTATTCGTGTCGCGATTCGCCGGAACTACTGGAGGTGCATATCAGATGAAGAAATCAAATTGACGCGAACTGATTCCTCATTGTGGTAAATTCAGTCAAGGTAGGAGTTTCCGATCGCGATCAGGCCGCTCAAGCACGATTCGCCGGAGAAACGCTATCGACTTCCCGGACGTTCCGATCCGACAGAGATTTTATCTACATGTCACTAGTTCAATTTCTAATCAGTGTTTTCCTGCGTGATGAAGGAGCCCGATGGCCCGCGATAGTCGTGAAAGTTGGTGGCTTCTCAAACGTTTCTGTAATTCCGGAATCAACATGGCCCGAAATGGACGCAATGGAGAGAACCTTGCTGCGGCAAGGGTTGAGGAGAACCTCACTGCTTCAGACCAACCGCAATTACGTAGCTTTGATTGGCGGCCGGCCGATGAGAGCGATCTTTTTCACTAAAAAGGTACGCTGTTTCCTTCCGGACGCGCCCATCGAACCAAGGATCCCCCCTCCGAGTGAGCTGGATGACGGTTTCTTGAGTACGATCGATCCTCTGCAGGAGTACAGACCCTCTCATACAAAGCCCTGGTGGTTTTTCAGGGTCCACGATTCGAGGTTTTATTGATTGACACCAGTGAGACGCGGAGCGTTCAAGAACTTTTTGAGCTGCCTGAAGAGTTCAGTCCGGACCACGTTCCTTCATTTGCAAAAAGGTTCGTTCTCAGTGGCTGAGAGGAGTATTGATCAGGTTACTTTGCGCTGTTTGATTTCACGGCGGGTGGAAGCGACGCTACGGAAAGTCCCGGTGTCAGCGGCGGCGATCCAAGCTTACTCATCCAACAGTACTCCTGGCCATTGAAACTTTTGTCTTTGGTTCTAATGACCATGCTGTTCCAGGGTGTCACTGTGCTCTGATCACTTGTTTGATCGAATAAATTTCCTAAAGTTCAGAACGCTTCTCGAAACTACATGTCCCATGGTCGACGTAAGTTTTTTTGCTTGCGTATTTTTCCACTGCTTGGATCATCGTCTGGCCTCAGCGATCTCAGCTAGCCGTTCGCATCTTCAGATAATCGTCACCAAATCTGGAAGTCCCGCGAACAGTGAAAACACGCCCGAAGTACTTTTCCTCGACGAGAACTGTATGGATCTGATAGACGGTCATGGGCTCAGCGGTGCGCCCTGCCTGTCAGAAGAAGCAGAAAGTTTTAACACTGTTTGAATGAAGGAAGTTCTCATGAGGATGAATCTCGTGAGGACCGCAACAAACCGGTGTTCTTAATTCTCAAATTAATTTCGTGTCGATGAGGTCGTGTGGAGCACAGCAAGAAACTGTCCTCGTTATCTGAGCGGTTCGCTGAACTATTTTCTAGGCAAGATGATGGAACTCAATGAAGAAACATCGGGGAGTCTTTCATAACTTTCATTTGGTTTTCGGTCTCGGTTTCCGCACCGATGACTCCTTCTTCGATTGTTCTCGATGCGAGACCCCGGCTTTGCTCGCGTCCAAACGCTTCAGCTTCAAGCTCGGATTCGACTGGCGATCTGCTTTCTTCTTCCCTTTCAGTTTAGTTCTCGACTCCAGCTTATTTTTCAGACGTTTAGAGTTCAATTTCAGCATGTATTCAGGAACCTCGCAGCCGGCTTTGCGCACAATCTGTAAATGCCGGGCGTTCGAATCTTCAGCACGAATGGACGCAATCCAATATTGGAGAGCTTTGTTGAACTCCTATGGCAGCCCTTCGAACACGAACCTCGACTGGTCCTGACATCGCTAAGCACTTACCCGAACAATCTCGCGCAATTTGGGGGCGTCTGTTTCCGTGAAGAATGTGATAGCTTCTCCCGTATGGCCAGCTCTTCCTGTTCTGCCTACTCGATGTATGTAGGATGCGGCGGTTTGAGGGAAATCGTAGTTGATGACGAGCTGGACACCCTTAAAATCGATCCCTCTTCCCATGAGCTCTGTACAGATGAGGACCCAAATTCTGCCGAACCTGAACTGTTCCATGACTGAATCACGTTCAGAGATCGTTCGGTCCGAATGAATGACGTCGACTTTGAAACCATCGAGGACGAGATTGCTATACAGTTGTTTAGCCGCGCTTTTCGTTTCGACGAATACCAGAACGGGGGGTCGAACTCCAGCGCGTAATATTTCCCTGAAATTCCACCAGTTATCCCATTTCCTGTGGCTGATAGATGACAAAGCTGCCTGATAGCTGAACGGAAGGAGCTCACGACCGCCAGGGCTTACCTAATTTGGAAGAGTTTGCCGTGCTCAGTTCCCACGAAAACGAGCTTCTGCTCGACCTGTTTCGTTGCGGAATTTTTCGCTCCGATCGCTACGATGACCACAGAGTCAAGATGCAGTCGGCACCACTTATCCAGGTCTTTGCTGGACGTCGCCGAGAACATGGCGCGTTTGAGCTTAGAGGAGTCGCATGCTTCGTAGATCTTCACCAACTGATCGCGGAACCCACTCTTCCCAGCTTCAAACAACCGGTCGCTCTCGTCTATTATCAAATGTTGTACGCGATGCAGACTCAGCTTTGTTTCTTTCAGCAGCCATACGAGTCGATTGGGCGTTGTGACCATTATGTCCAAGCTCTTGGCCAATTCTGAAGAGAAACTGCAAGGAATGCCGGCAATTATCTCTCCCCCATTAAGATCGTCAGAGGATTCGCCAAAACTGTAGCGGTTCACTCGCTCTGAATCAGCGGCGGTCAGGAAAGCGCCGGAGGAGCCTACCGTTTTTGCGCGTTGGAAGTTTTTGTCAAAACGTAAGTCCGTAAGCCGATGCCCTCCGCGAGGTTGACGACTTCTCGATATGTTTGCTTCGCTAACTCCCGGGTGGGACAAACGATCACGGCTCTGAAACCGTCCCCGCATGGTTTCTCCAACAGGTGGATCAACGGTATAACGAACGCTGCTGTTTTCCCTGAACCTGTCGGTGCGCTGACTAGAACCTGGAAGAAAACCGGGCTCACGGATTCAGTACCCAGACGGGAAAATTTCGTACGAACCATCGTAGAAGGCATTGTTCAGCGCAGCTACCTCACGACGCTCCAACATCGCCGGTATGGTGATCATCTGCACAGGAGTCGGTCGTTCGTATCCACAGGCAGCTATATTCTCAATGAGCTGTTGTTTACATTGAAAACGCGTCCTGAGCTGCTCGAACTCTGTGATCACTGCTGGGACATCATCCGCCCACACGCCAATCCCATGATGAGTGCGGATTCTGGAAAATGTGTGGAAATTCCTCAGATGGAGAAGAGACAAGAACGCGTTGACTGATGAACGCAATAATTCCGGGATCCCGCGCAGATATGTGTCCCGTATCATATGTGTCCCTCGGCGTAAGAAGAACTGAAGTGATTCCCGCGCCTCTGAACCTTCCACAGCACCGTGTATGATAATGCTCTCACCAACCGCTCACCTGTTTTGGACTTTCTCCGGTTTTCCCTGAAGCTTCGAGGAAGGCAGAGTACCAACACCTGCAGCTGGTTTTTCGTCTTCATTCTTGGCATGGGGCCGCTGTTTCTGGAAAGTTATACCCCTGCAGAGTTGCTGGAGAATGCTCGACGCCATAGCCTGGTCTGGAGATCCAGGACTGATTCTTCTAAGGGTCTCGCAAAGCTTCTACGGGACGTTACTGCAACGCGTCCAAGGGAGCTACGCCAAAGGTAGGTTTCGAACACCGATTCTCCGCCGTCCGCACAATATCGTCGCAGCCGAAAGCTATGTTCTTCTGTCAACGCAGGGATCCATCCGAGTCTAAGCTGTTCGAAATAGAACGACTGCTCGGCCGCACGTGAAACTTTTCGGTTTGAAAACACCCGCCCTCTCTCAATAGACGAGGAGACAATCAGATAAGGTAGCCCCGAGAATGAGAACTGACAAATCGCCGCCGACGAGTCATCACGAGAATCTTTCGCTCAATTATACATCATCAATCGCTATTTCAGAGGTTCCCGCGAGAGAACACGAGCTTCTCGAGGTTGTCATTCGCTCGTTTTGGCAGGCCGATCCCCCCGGCGCTTTGAAGCGTTTACAAACAGAAGAGAGCAACACGGAATCAGCAGACGACCACGTTCGTGTTGCATCTCTGCTTGGAGCTCGAAAAGTTCAACAAACCATTATCGGCAACCATGGCCGACGCATCGGCGCGATCGTTGCAGTATGAGTACAAAGCAAATTCCAACCTGGTTCTCCAGGCCGATACCCGACTCATCGAAAGACGAGCGCGAGATGAGGCCACGGGTAAGTTGTTTGAATCGAATGCCACTCTCGTGACCAAGTGAGCGCCCAATCTGAACATGGCGCCGGCTTTAAAACGTTTTGACAAATTGCTCTCGTACTACATGGTGGAAGGAGCTCGACGTTCTCGTCCGGAGTCCCGGGATCACTCCGGAGTCTGTCCGCTGTCAACTCGAGAAATCCCTTCAGAGCGTGAGAGTTTCAGGGGTCAGAGCTGGAACTCTCCGCCGGCTCCTCACGGAGAGAAGGCTCATGAAATTGGGGAGTTGTCCGCGATTGCCCTCGTCCATATCCGTTCCCTCTTGTTCACGAATCTGGAAAAGAATCAGGATCGAATGCCTGGTTGACACATTGCGTCATGTGTGTTGTAGTCTCTTGAGATTAAGTCAGCCGGTGGTTCCGTGACAATTCAGATGTGCGCCGCTCTCACCTCTGAGAATTCCCGCTGACGTTCCGCATTCAGGAGAGTGAATGTTTGGCGACGATTTCATCCTCTAACCGAACTCATGTCCCAGGTGAGGTGTTCTCTCTGGAGGGGAAACTTACCGGAACACGAATGGGAGACCGCTACGAGCGGAGCAAGCCGACTAAAGAAATTTCGGAGAAAAAGCGCAAGTCGAAGAAGAAAGATTCCGCGGGTCTGAAGATGAAAGCAAAGCAGTCCGTTCTGCAGGACTCCGATGAAATCGCGGGGATCGTTTACAGACCGAAAACTGATGAGACGAAACAGACATACGAGGTGTGTTCGCATACGATACGGGACTCGCCATTTCCGTGTTGATTGCCGGTGGCAAGCAAGCTAGAGCCTCGGTGTTCCAGACAACGTTTCCAACTTCTTCGGTTGCAGGTTCTCCTGAGTTTCCTACAAGATATGCTTGGAGACAATCCACGAGACCTACTGTGTGGCGCGGCAGATGAGGTTCTGAAAACCCTCAAGACAGATCGCATAAAAGACTCGGAACGACGGAAGGAGCTGGAGTCATTGCTCGGAGCATTCGCCGATGAAAGGTATCTGCTGCGAAATTCATTCGGTCGGCTGAAGGGCTGGTCGGGACTCGAATTCGAGATGTGGTTTATGTTGTTTCGAGTACAAACGAATTTTCTCCCATTCCCTCCAGGTACGCCGTTTTGGTGAACCTGTGCAAAAAAATAACGGACTACTCAGAGAACACCGGTGAGGTTGTAGAGCACCAAGAAATCGACGATACCTACGGCGTCAACGTTGAGTTCGACAGGTTCGTGGCAACGCTTTTGAAATTTCGATTCGCGGAGAAACCATGTCCATAATCGACTGATCGTGATTGCCCTGTTCAACAGATCGGATGATGAGGAATCCGGAGAAGAAATGGTCGATATGGTCGTTGACGGGGCGAGTGACGATGATGAGGCTCCTGAAGAAGGCTACGAAACCACGTCAACGCTCCAGGCGAACCTAGAGGGCAACGGTTCAAAACGCGCTCCGGGAGAAATCAAGGTAAGTGACGTGGGTCACATGAGTTTGATGACTCGTTCCGTCTCCTCGGTCCGACCGAACAGCCATCCTGATTACCCGTTGCAGAAGGGCGAAAGCCTCCACGCGCGTCACATCGACGCCTACTGGCTGCAGAGGAAACTTTCGAAAACGTACGACGACCCCGTCGTGGCCCAGACGAAGGCGTCGGAAGTCCTACATATCCTCAAAACGTCAGCAGAAGATCGTGATATCGAGAACCATCTGGTGCGATTGCTCGGCTGCGACCAGTTCGACTTCATCAAGCAACTCCGAGACAACCGAAATCTGATTCTGTACTGCACCCTGCTGGCCCAAGAACAGAGCGATTCTCAACGACAGAAACTACGTGAAAAAATGAAGTCAGTGACCGAACTGGCCTCCATTCTCACCCAGCTGGACTCGTCAGACCTGACGACAGGAAGAGAGGTGATAAATAGGTCGAGTAGAATCGTATCCGAATCTCCATGGTCGCTGAAGCTGGGTCAGGTTCTAGACCGACCATTCATCCGTTCCAGGGGACAGCCAGGGGCGACGGGAGGAGACGCCACCTGGAGGAAGGCGGCAACGACAACGATTCCGGCGATGAGAAGTCGTCCAAACTCAAGTTGTCGTCTTGCAAACTGCTGGATCTAGAAGACTTGGCGTTCTCCCAAGGGTCGCATTTCATGTCGAGCAAAAGGTGCCAGTTGCCTGACGGTTCCTTGAGGAAGACCCACAAAGGGTACGAAGAAATTCAGGTCCCCGCCTTGAGACCGAGACCATTCGAGGAGGGGGAGAAGTTGGTTCCCATTTCCACGCTACCGGATTGGGCTCAGCCAGCCTTCGACAAATTCCAGTCCCTGAACAGGTTTGTGCTTTGTGATTCTTCTTCTCTTTCGGACAGTTCGCAGCATCACGCGAAACGCTTCGGGACTGCCGTAACATTCGATCTGAAGGATCCTGCTCCTCCATTTTCAGAATTCAATCGCGACTCAAAGAAGCTGCTCTGGAAGCGGACCACAATATCCTGGTTTGTGCTCCGACTGGTGCCGGAAAAACGAATGTCGCGCTGCTTTGCATGTTGAAGGAAATCGGAAAACATATCAACGCAGACGGCACCATAAACGGGGACTCTTTCAAAATAGTTTACGTTGCGCCGATGCGTTCCCTCGTGCAGGTACGGCGATCCGCATCATTCTTGATGTTTCTCATGTTTTCCGGTGTATCAGCTTGCTGCGATTCCCCTAACCGTCGATAACGATTTTTAAAACCTGTCACGCGAAACCTATGATATATATCTGTCATGGCCCTCTTTGACAACCCTGTGTTCCCGCAGGAAATGGTCGGAAGTTTCTCGAAGCGCTTGGAAAATTACGGATTGGTCGTATCCGAATTGACGGGAGATCATCAACTCACTCGCGAACAGATCAATGCAACTCAGGTATTTTTTTGTGAAACTCATTCAAATATGGTTCTTCAATTGATCGAAGTCGGATATCCCAGTGATAATGAAAGCCTCCCTCTCCAGATCATCGTTTGTACTCCTGAAAAATGGGACATCATTACTCGAAAAGGCGGCGATAGAACCTACACCCAATTGGTGAGTGGAAAAGCTACAGAAACCAAACTGACGACCACGATCGATCCTTGTTCAACGAAGCATTGAATTTAAGGTTCGCTTGATGATCTTCGATGAAATCCATCTGCTCCATGATGAGAGAGGCCCCGTACTCGAGGCTCTGGTGGCGAGAACGATCCGGAACATGGAGGCGACTCAAGACGAGGTTCGTCTCGTCGGTCTATCCGCCACGCTGCCGAACTACAAGGACGTCGCAACATTCTTGCGAGTTCCCAAGCAAGGAGTTTTCTACTTTGACAATTCGTATCGACCCGTACCGCTGGAGCAGAAATTCATTGGAATCACAGAGAAGAAGGTTTTCAAAAGATTCGAGATCATGAACGAGATCCTCTATGAAAAAATCGTTGCAAACGCTGGAAAGAGCCAAGTAAGTGAAAGTTTTGACGTTTGAGCGTTCATTCGCCCAAGAAAGAATGCGAATGACTTTCTTAAAAAGGAATTTATCCTAGACACACTCTCGCCCCCCGTTCTGCATCGCACTGCTCAGCGTCATGTTCGTTCCAGGTTCTAGTTTTCGTCCATTCTCGGAAAGAGACCGCGAAGACGGCTAAAGCGATCAGAGATCTCTGTCTTGAGAAAGACACCCTGGGCCTCTTCCTCCGAGAAGGAGCGTTCAGCATGGAGGTTCTGAAGAACGAGGTCGAGCATGTCAAGAACCTTGACCTCAAGGATCTCCTACCGTATGGCTTCGGCATCCATCACGCCGGAATGTCTCGTGTCGACAGAACTCTCGTCGAGGATCTGTTTGCGGACAGGCATATTCAGGTTCGTGCACGACGAAAGATACAGACGCTTCCTCACGAAGGATGAATCGTATATTCCAAGAACTGTGCTGATTAGTGGTCGGTTACAGGTTCTGGTGTCCACGGCAACGCTCGCTTGGGGAGTGAATCTACCCGCACATACCGTTATCATCAAGGGAACACAGGTCTACAATCCCGAGCAAGGAAAATGGACCGAGCTCGGAGCACTCGACGTTCTGCAGATGTTGGGTCGTGCCGGAAGACCGCAGTACGACACCAAAGGAGAGGGAGTCCTGATCACTAACCACTCCGAGCTACAATACTATTTGTCTCTCCTCAATCAGCAGTTGCCTGTCGAGTCGCAGATGATCTCGAAGCTTCCCGACATCCTGAACGCAGAGATCGTTCTCGGCAACATCCAGACTGTACAAGACGCAGTAACCTGGCTCGGGTATACGTATCTTTACGAGCGTATGAGAAGAGCCCCGCAAGTGTACGGCATCTCATCGGATGTACTGGAAAACGACAAATATCTGGAGAAGTTCAGGGCTAATCTCATCTTCACCGCTGCTACGAAACTCGACAAGGCTCAGCTGATCCGATTCGACCGCAAAAGCGGAAACCTCCAGGTAATATTCCCTGAATGATCTGGCACAATCCCAACTCTATTCTCCTGTCTAGAGATGCTCCCGACAATGTCCGGTATTCATCCGATTTTCCAGGTCACCGAGCTTGGAAGGATCGCGTCGTATTTCTACTGCACGCACGAGACGATGACCACCTATAATCAACTCTTGAAGCCCACTCTGAGTGAAATCGATCTCTTCCGAGTGTTCTCACTGTCCGGCGAGTTCCGCAATATCGTGATCCGCGATGAAGAGAAACTCGAGCTCAAGAAGCTCACGGAGCGCGTCCCGATCCCGATCAAGGAGGGCGTCGAAGAACCCATCGCGAAAGTGAACATCCTCCTGCAAGCTTTCATCTCGCAACTCCAACTGGAGCGACTGGCGCTGGTTTCGGACATGGTTTACGTGACACAGAGTGCTTCACGTCTGATGAGGGCGATTTTCGAAATCGTTCTGCACCGTGGCTGGGCCCAGCTAGCCGATAAAACTCTCTCGATGTGCAAAATGATCGACAAGGGCATGTGGCAAAGCATGTCGCCTCTGCGCCAGTTCAAGAAGATCCCGAAAGAGGTGATCAAGAAGCTCGAGACGAAGAATTTTCCATTCGAGCGATTGTACGATCTGAACGTGAGCGAGATCGGAGAGCTACTGCGGATGCCGAAAATGGGCAAGACGATCCATCGGTACATCCATCAATTCCCCAAGCTGGATCTGGTCGCTCACATCCAACCGATCACGAGATCGACGTTGAAAGTCGAACTTACCATCACGCCTGATTTTCAATGGGACGAGAAAGTACACGGAACTTCTGAGGCGTTCTGGATCCTAGTTGAAGACGTCAACTCAGAATGCATTCTTCACCATGAATACTTCCTCCTGAAACAGAAGTTCGCCCAGGATGAGCATCTGGTGCGATTTTTCGTGGCATTGTTCGAGCCAGTTCCTCCGCACTACTTCATAAGGGTTGTCTCCGACAGGTGAGTTCATGAAGGAATATCGATACGAGGTTATGACATTCGTTTCCCCCTGTTCAGGTCCGTGGCTCAATGCACGGAGAATCCCCCAATTCCGAGTCCAATCAAATCCTCTCTCCTCCCGTAGATGGATCGGAAGCGAGAGCCTCCTCCCAGTCTCGTTTCGTCACATGATCCTCCCTGAGAAGTATGCTCCGCCGACTGAGCTCCTGGACCTTCAGCCGCTGCCGATCTCGGCTCTGCAAAACAAGGACTTTGAGGCCCTGTACGAGGGCACGTTGACCCACTTCAATCCGATACAGACGCAGGCCTTCAACGCCATTTATAACTCGGACGACAATGTCTTTGTTGGTGCACCCACTGGATCGGGAAAAACGATCTGTGCCGAGTTCGCTATCCTCCGACTGTTCAGTCAACAGGAGGAGGGACGCTGCGTTTATGTCGCGCCCCGAGAAGAGCTCACCTCGATCGTCTTCAAGGACTGGGAGAAGAAGTTCAAGAAACTTGGCAAGAAGGTTGTCCTGCTCACCGGCGAAACCGGAACCGACTTGAAGCTACTCAACAGCGGAAACATCATAGTGTCGACCCCCGAACGCTGGGATATCCTCTCACGGCGATGGAAACAAAGACGAAACGTCCAGAACGTTGATTTGTTCATCGCAGACGAGCTGCATTTGATCGGAGGTCAGGAGGGTCCAACGATCGAAATCATCTGTTCCCGGATGCGGTACATCTCCTCACAACTAGAACGTCACAACATCCGCATGGTGGCCCTGAGTTCCTCTCTAGCGAATTCCCGTGACGTGGCCCAATGGCTCGGAGCTGGACCGAACTCGACTTTCAACTTCCATCCCAACGTGCGACCGGTCCAGTTGGAACTCCACATCCAGGGTTTCAATATGACTCATAATGCCAGTCGGCTGTTAGCCATGGCGAAGCCGGTTTGCCAGGGGATCGCGAGACTCTCGCCCCGAAAACCCGTCATTGTTTTCGTGCCATCCAGGAAACAGTCTCGGATCACTTGCATCGAGCTGTTGACATACTCAGCGACAAACAGCAGCGAAAACAGTTTCCTGCACGTCCCCCTCGCCGATCTGAAAGAGTACCTGGAGAAAATGTCCGACAACACCCTCAAAGAAGCCTTGCAAGGCGGGGTCGCGTATCTCCACGAAGGTCTGTCGTCGACGGATCGAGAAATCGTCGAGCATCTTTTCGACTCGGGCGCCATCCAAATTCTCGTGGCGTCCAGTTCCCTCTGCTACGCCCTGACTCTGCAGGCGCACTTGGTCATCATCATGGATACCCAGTATTACAACGGCAAAATACATTCGTATGATGATTACCCGATAACGACCGTGATGCAGATGATCGGGCGAGCTAATCGTCCTCGAACCGACGACGATGCGAAGGTGCTGCTCCTGTGTCAACAGAGCAAGAAGGAATATTTCAAGAAATTCCTCTACGAGCCGCTGCCCGTCGAAAGCCATCTGGATCATTGTCTGCACGACCACTTCTGCGCGGAGATCGTCACGAAAACCATCGAGAACAAACAGGACGCAATCGATCAGTTGACTTGGACTCTGATGTACCGCCGAATGACTCAGAATCCCAATTACTACAACCTGCAGGGCGTGACCCATCGACACCTCTCGGACCATCTATCGGATCTGGTGGAAACCACGCTTAACGACCTCGAACAGAGCAAGTGCATCGCGATCGAGGATGAAATCGACGTCTCACCTCTAAATCTGGGCATGATAGCTGCTTACTACTACATTAACTACACCACGATTGAGATGTTCTCCGTGTCGTTAAACAACCGAACCAAAGTACGAGGTCTGCTGGAGATCGTCAGCTCTGCCGCTGAGTACGAAAGCGTTCCCGTGCGCCATCGGGAAGAGTCGATACTCAAACAACTTTACGAGAAGCTGCCGCATAAACTGACGGATCCGAAGTTCTCGGATCCTCACGTCAAAACCAATCTCCTGCTCCAAGCCCACTTGTCGAGGATCCAACTGTCGGCGGAACTCCAGTCGGACACCGAGCTCGTTCTCACGAAATGTATCCGGCTGATCCAGGCCTGCGTCGACGTCCTCTCTTCGAACGGATGGCTGACTCCGGCACTTGCCTCCATGGAGCTCGCTCAGATGGTCACTCAGGGAATGTGGAACAAGGATTCGTATCTGAAGCAGCTGCCCCACTTCAGCACGGAGGTCATCAACCGGTGCAAGGAAGCCGGGGTCGAAACAGTGTTCGACGTTATGGAGCTCGAAGACACGGAGAGGAACAGACTCCTCCAGATGACACAGTCCCAAATGATGGACGTCGCGAAGTTCTGCAACCGCTACCCGAACGTCGAGATGTCGTTCGAGGTCTCGAACGCCGATTCGGTCCGGAGCGGGGGGACAGTCAACGTGATTGTCCAACTCGAGCGTGAAGACGAAGTGACAGGCTCTGTCATGGCGCCGCTGTTCCCACAAAAGAGAGAGGAGAACTGGTGGCTCGTCATCGGTGAGCCTTCGACAAACTCCCTGATCTCCATCAAACGATTCAACCTCCAGCAGAAAGCCAAAGTCAAGTTGGACTTTGTCGCGCCGTCTTCTGGAGAGCACAGCTATGTGTTGTACTTCATGAGCGACGCCTACATGGGCTGCGACCAGGAGTATAAATTCAACCTGAAAGTGGGCTCCGCGAAACGCCGCCACAGCGATGATGAGAGCGATTGAAATCGCTGAACCGTTTTTTAAAAATACGAGTTGGAAGTGCCCTGTATTATAAGTACCAATGAATCCTGTAATTAATCAAATCTAATAAAATTTCGATCTGCGTCTGGCAGGGATAGAAATTTGTTTTTTCGCTGAGAGGAGGTGGGGGGGGGGGGGGGAGGGGGGAAATCGATCGGAAAAGTGATGCACGACCAAACCATTCAAAGATTCCCTAGGCGCGCGCTATGCAACGGCAGAGAGATTCGAGGCGAATCATCGGAAAGAGGCAAAAATGCCAACCGAATGCATCCGGGCCCAGCTGCTCGGAGGCCCTCACGACCACCGCCGTGGACGCCCATTCCGTTGAGCAAAGAAGGTTCATCTTGCGCGTTCCAACCTGAAATTGGCCAGAAACTGATTCGGGACGCTCCCACGACGCTGCGTGCCGAAAGGGTTGATCTTTGATTTTGACGAACAACACTTGTCAACCATTGTTGCTCCACTGCCACTGGACAAATAGAAGTCGAATTCTGTTTATTTTTTATCGAGCAGCAGCAGCCTCCAAAGAATGGCTCTGAGCAGGTGTTGCGCTACGAACGGACGGTAACGGTACGGTCCGTCCGAAGAGGAGGCGAGGGTCACGATGGACGCGCCGCGCGTTGGCAGATCCTCACAGAAAAGAAGATCCGCCGAGTCAAGAAGAAGAACTTTTCTGCCTCTTCTTCTCCATGTTCATCTCCTCCTTCTTCTCGTCTGTCTCACCGCGCGGTTGCCCAGAGAGCCTCAGTTCATGGTGAGAGCAATCGGGCGGATTCTTCAAGCTGGTCAGATTGTTCTGTTGCATCAAGGCGGAGAGAAATCAGTCCTTCGAGACAATGAATGAGTTGAGCAGTGAATCTGGGTGAGCAGCGATATCGACGATGGATTCCCGCGCTCGTGCTCCTCTTGTTGCTGCGCGATGAATGCTACACGACTTGCACTCACGGAAGTTTGATCACCACTCCCCCAGACTCGACGTCGATAAAGGAGAAAAATCCTAAAGGTGAGTCACTGTTGTTCAAGGAGAACATTGGAATAGCCCACGTCAAAAACCTCCCCGGAAAACAATGAGCTGACCGTGCCTCGAACAACTGTTTGCGGGAACCGCTGTCCTGGAGACGAAATGGTATATCGAGACAGTGGTTCGGTTGCTGCCTGTGGGTACTGGGAGCAGAAAGATTGGCGTAACCTAGGTGCGGTTCCGGCGCTACCCGTTTGATTCCATGCTGCGAGCGTGGGAGTCGTATCTGGAGAGAGTCGTGGCGGAACATGATGAATATCGAATCACCCCAAGGAGGCAAAGCGAGCTTTCGAACCGGCAGTGGATGTCCGAGATCTGCTACTTGTGTTGTCTCTCTCTGTGCTGCTGAGCTTCAGGAATCGCTGGAGTCTCGGATCTTTTCCAGCGTCCATCAACCATCTCGTTCATGGGCAGCTTCGAAAGCGGCGATAACCGATTTGTCACGGAACAAGCTCTCGGTGATGTGTCGTGCGGATAAATATCCAAATTATTCTGGCTCCACCGTTCCCACTCTGGTCAGGAGAGCCAATCAAGTTCGATCTTGGGCGCATGAACGGAAACATCGAAATGCGAATATCGCTCATGCTCTGAAAACCTTGGAACACTGCAACAGATAGGCCGAAGTGAGGCCTGAGATGACTGATGTTCTCGATGTTGAGGACAGCACCGAGAAACATAATGATCTCGTGGAACTTCAACAACATGAGAGGCATCTCAATATGTTGCCTCCGAGAGTCTTCGATGGGCTGGAATGCCCTGCCCGCTCAGAGTCTTGGGATACATTTCATCGGTTTTCCCAGGTTCCAATAATGTTTGGTGTGCTTCGTCGACCCCAAGAGCCACGCATAGAAGTGGTGTATGGGGTAGATCGCCCCAGGGCTCAATTAACAAACATTTCTCATCTCTCCATGATAGCAACCAGGGAGATGGAAGATATTCGCGGTCGATTCTCAATCAAAGTATTGAATAGGAACCTCGTAACGTTTGAACCTGAAACCGTTATTCTGTGAGACTGGGAATGGTTTCCTGCTCCAGTATCAGGAGCTACAGATGAATAGGACGGAGCCGATTTGGTGAAGAAACGGAGCAATCATACAGAAAGCTGAATTTGGTTCAGATATCATGGCAGCGTACGATGCATTGTTATTTGTCTAGTTGTGAAGGGAGACGAGAATTACATCGTGGCTGGGAGTCGTCGGAGAAGAGCCAAGACAAAACGAGGTAGGACATTTTTATTGTTGTTTGCCTCGACTGAAGGCTGCCGAAGCCGTTCAGTCAAAGCAAGAGAAACGATTTGACGTCGCAGCCGCCGTCTTTCCTTGCGCGGCTTTCGCACACCACGTCTTCAGATTACACGCTTTCCATTCATGGCGGACGACCGCGTCTCCAGCGGCGCCGGCTTGGTCCAGTGGTTATTTTTTTGTCAGAGAAGTGTGCCAATATCATTTTGTTGCGTTGAATTTTTTCTATTTTCCCTCGTCCACCTCAGCTACGCGGAAGAAGACGGAAGAACTCAGGAAACTAGTGCTTAATGAAAGCTCTTTCGATTCATGTGAACGAGGCCCGATCCGTTTATTCAAGTCGTCATACCTCCGAAACAACGGCAGCAAGAGCCCGCGCTGCATGAGCGATGTTCGCCTCGTTTAGACCGCTCAGATTGATGCGTCCGTTGGCTAGAATATAAACTGAATACCTTTCCTCCAGCTTCTGTACGTCAGCACGGTCCACGTCAAGGAAACAATAAAGCCCTCGCTGGTGAAGAATCCGTTCCCATCGTTCGCTCGGGAGGTCTTTTTGGAGCGCTTCATATAATTGACGGCGATTTTTTCGTAATCTCGTTGATGCTTCTCGGAGCTCGTCAAACCACAGGCTGTAGAGTTGCGAGTCGCCAAGGATCTTGGCCAGGATCAAGGCTGGGTCTCGAGGTGGAGCGACATAAGAGTGGTAAACAATTGTGAAAACCGCAGCTTCTATTGCTCGTCGGGTTTCAGCATCTTTCGCAACTACCGTGAGCGAACCGATGCGGTCCGAATACATAGTGAGATTCTTCGAAAAACTCTGGCAGAGCAGAAGATCTATGCCAGCATCGACGAACATCCTCACGGGTTCGAGTTCTGCGTGAGGATCTCCGCTTACATACCCGTGATATGCGGCATCAAGAATGGCACGATGTTTCTTTTCTCGAACAACCGCAGCGATCCTCCTCCAGTCTTCCAACGAGGGATCGCAACCGGTTGGGTTGTGACAGCACACTTGTAGGACGACCGCACTGTTGCACTCCATCGCGAGCAGGTCCTCAAGCATACCGTCCAAGTCGAAAACACCGTTTTTCAAGTACCGGTAGGTCGCAACCTCGGTCACTCCGGCCAAAGGGAATATTTTCGCGTACGTGGGCCATGTAGGCGATGAGAGATGGATCTTGTTGCACGCCATGTACTTGCTCAAGAGGTGGCCCACCATAGCCAGAGCGCCTCCGGACCCCAATGATTGAAAACTTGTACTGCGGTTCAGAGCTGGGTGTCCTTTACCGAGCACAAACTCGGTAACGAGCCTCCGGAAATCTTCATTGCCGCCCTGTAGTTGATAATTGTGACAGTGTTCCTGGTTGTGCACGATTCGACGAGCTAGGCGCGCCTGCAAATCGGATTCTCCCATGAGTTATGAACACAGGGGGTGGGGCAAAGCCCCATTCCGCAGCAACACCGCGGTCCGAACTTGATCCACAATGAGCGTGTTACAGAGACAAATCCTCTTCGACCGCTGCTCGAATCTCGTATTTGAATATCTCCATTGAGCTTGTTACAGGCCTCAGGTGAGGCGAGACTGGCCAGAGTGGCTGAGTCGAGCTTCTCTCGTTGAGGATTGCAGTCTTACCGTTTCGAACGCATGGAGCTTCTCTTGCTCGTTCCAATACGTGCCCACGGTCAGATTGGCCTTGACTCTGGCGTCGTCGCGTCGATACTTCTCCAAAGCTTCATGTGGGAGAACGGGCGGATCGGTCATCGGCACGTTGAAAGCCATGCCCCGATCGTGTTCTCCGCTATAATTGCGATTGAAGAGTTTCCTCCCGCGGCAAAGCTGAGATGAAATGAAATTTACGTGAAGCCTTGTTCGGTGGAACTTCAGTTTTGCTGCTGTATGCGCCACGACGGAGTCGCTGGCAGATCGCGATGAAGTATTGGCGTTAGTGTTTTCGGAAGACCGGGTTTCCCGTACGCAATCCGGCAAAGAGAGGGAGAAGCTGGGAGAGGGTCACTTTCCACCTGGATGCCAAGGAATGCAATGGAAAGTACGATGTCGGAGGGATCGCGTGGGCCCCGCTCCGCAAACACGTTTAGTTACGGCAACGAGATAAGATACAAACGAGAATATGGGGCCTGAAAGGAACGGTCAGCTAGGGAATTCGATGTGAGCTCACGATGAGCATATCGGCTGTGGCATTCGCTTGATTATTCTTTTGCGTACGGTTCAAATGATCCGCAGTGATCCATCCAAGCCTGATCGCTGGAGCAGCTCCCATTGTTGTTTCCACTCGCGTCTTTCTCCCTTCTTAAGCGACTTATCCCCCTCGACCTGGTGTATTCGACGTTAACTCTCCTATGACTCAATTCAAGGCTCCCTGGTGGGTTTGGCAAGGCTCCCTGGGCGGATGTTTCCTCACCTGACGGGCTTTGCTCGAGTAGCACCGGAAAACCTTATTCATCAACTCAGTGCAATATCATACTGAAACAGTAGAACGATACAGTCAGCTGATCAATCGGAATACACATTCGAAGACGGTGGTCGAGTTCTGCGTCAACGCCCATGTTGTCACGAAACCAACTTGGGACGTTTTCGTTTTCATTGAAGGAAATGTCCCTCCGGCTGTTGCACGTGCCAAGAAACTGCTCAGGCGCAGTCGCTTTCCTCATGCATGGCATCCTCATGAATGTAACCCACAATCCAGATGGACAGAAACTCTTGTCGGAGCTCTCTCGGAGCTCCCTCTGCAATAAGTCGGCGTAGTTCCAAACAGGGCTGTGCGCCGTGAGGATTCCGTTGGCGACGGACGGAAAAAAAGACGGCGGTGGCAATCGCCGCGGCGCCCCGACCTCGGCGGCGCCATCCGCCGGCGGATCTACGGCGCGGCGCACGGCTCTGGTTCCAAACGCCTCTGATTGATTTGAAGGTCAGGAGAATCCACGACGTTCTGGAAAATATCCCCGACCGGGACGGGCGAATTTATGTGACCGTGTTCCCGACGGCCTGTTCCAAGCTCTCGGACGTCTATCCAACGTCGGAGATGATTCAGATGATGATCCTAACGAACCTTACCCTGACATCTGTCGCGAACGGCTCTGAGTAAACTTCAGAAACGACTGAGGGATATAAGACTCATGGAATCTTGCTTAGCAGAACTGAGTCTGTTCGTACACAGCTTCGCGTTCATGAGTTGCACAGGTCAAGCATCGGGAATGAATATTCTTGATGACAAAACTTCTCCACAGGATGGGACGCCAACGTAGCCCGCAGCCTGCGTACCAGCCGTACGTGAAACGTAGTGGTTTGACGAGCGTCAAAGCGACGTCATTCTTCCTGTATCTCGGCTTGGGAGCTGTGCTGCCACACCTGAACGAGCACCTCGCACGACAGGTCAGAATTTGGGACGGCGACTGATAAGCAAAAATGCAAGAGAGGATTCCGGTTGACTACAAATTTTCAAAAAATAACCCCTGAAGAAATTCCGTTGGACAATGTGTAATCCCTAATCCTCCTCGGCTGTTCGGTCGGAATCGCAACGCATAACTGTAAACGACCGTCTCAGGGACTGAACGGCGAAGAGCGACTCCTGGTAGAAGCAATTTCTGCACTGGCAAGCTGTGGTCTTCCCCTGCTCTTGGTACGGACAGCAGAACACGTTGGATGCCATCGAGGAAGCTTGTTTATTGCGATTCTGATAACCGCCCTCGCCTACCCAGCTTTACTATTCGTGAGTATCGCGTGAACGCATTCCTTCCGTCCCCGTTACGGTCTGAGGCGGCTTGAAGATCGTTAAATGTAATGTGAAATCTATCGCAGGTGCCCAAAGTCGAACGAACACCTCAGGATCCGATTCTTGAGTATGACTGTCGCGAAGGGCTGATCGTCGAACGTTGTCCGTCTTGGACATCTTGCGCGGAATCTGACTTGAACCCCATGGGTGCAGCGAACTTCCGTCTCACGGACTGCCGCGTGAGGTGATAAAACTCTCCCAGGCCAATGCAACAAGTTTTGTTGGTCTCAATGTGATGAGTCTATAGGAAGCGTTCATGGCTATCGGTACCAATCAATCGAATCACCCTCTCCACTATGCAGATGCCGTCCAGACGATGAAGCCATAAACTTCGGACCAATTAACTTCTGCTTCCAGTCCGGTAACGAAGGTCAGCCACGAACGCGGCAGAAAACTCCTCTGTTGCATCTTTGCCCGACGTCTTTCCAGAGGTCCGTAACCCATGGCTCTCCCAGGTTCTTAGCCAACAATGAATTTCAGCTCAACACTGTCACGTACTCGAACGAGGGAACTCCTCCGTGAGCTTCACGTCAACATTTTTGTCCTCAACTGCACGGTCTCTAGCGTGGACTCCGGCGGACCCCCAAGATATGCAAGCAGTTTGCGGATTTGATCTCATGTCTCCAATCTATTACAATGGCAAGCAATACAACGACCTCAACTGCAAAAGCGCGACTTCGAACTGCGTTCGTTGTAAAGTTTCCATAGCCGATTCCAACGGTATGACGCCCTTCCAAGTAGTCTAGTTTGAACATTCTTGCCGTTCAATGAAACGTCAATCGCAGAGGACCTCACATTCCATCGATGAATCCTTTTGGATTCCAGGGAAGCAAATGAAAGCCGCTTCGTGCATCCAAGAGGTCGGAGATCCTCAGCTGACTCTGTGGTTGACATTGACGCTGCGGTGTTTGGGCGATGCGTTCACATTATCAGCAGTGGTTCTCCTGGATCTGCTCGCTCTGGACGCCTCGCGAGATTCCATGACAAAACTTGGCTGCGTTCGCGCCTGGTGCTGTCTTGGAGGGGCAATCGGAGCGGTGTCTTCAGGATTCTTGATCGACTACTTCAAAATTCACGTACACGCCTTCCAGTGGGCTCCTCCAGCAGTCATATTCATCGGTGAGCAGAAATTCCGCCTTGGCATCGCTCCATCTGACAACGCGACCGATCGTCCGCGCCATGGAAGACAGCGCTGAGGATCAAGTCTGATCAAGCGCCGTACTGGCATCCTTCGGAAATGAAATCGTCGTGAGAATTCACGATTCTCATCTGTTTGTCCATCGCAGTGCGAAATTGTTCTCCGGAAGGACTCAAATGTCTTTCCAGGGTGTTGTATCATCGTCGAGTCGCTGGCCTGCTGTCTTTTGAGACCAGTCGAGGGCATTTCATCTTTTTTTGTCGATCACGGCTCTCAACATCGCCGGCTGTGGTCTGGAGAGCTGATCATTCTGCTGTTTCTCGTTTCGATTCTCGGCGTTGACCTTTGTCTCTTAGAAGCTCATGTCAAACCCTGGTGAGTATGGAATGGCGCGGAACGTCACCGGCCACACTCAAGTCAAATTGACCTCGCCGATCAAGGGGGTTGGGAGCAACACGAGCGGGAAAGAGCTGCTTCATGTTCCGTAATTTCCAGGTATCTGACAATGGGAGCGACGCATTTCGATCTGGGCCTCAGCTGGTCCGTGCCTCTATTGATCGCAGTACCATTGATGACCGCCGCTGACACACTTCTCAAAGGGACGGGCCGGATAAATTTGATTGTTTTTGCCTCACTTTTTTACGCAACTAGAATGGGGGGAGTGTCCTTCATCAGGTGAGACGTCTTTCTCGGGAGAGCATTCAAGAAGCAGTTCGCCGCGCCATCACTCTCCTTGCTTTTCGTTCGATGGAGAGTAGATGAAACAGACAGATAATTCCAGGTGCTTACGCTGGGCCGTTCCCTTCGAGATTCTCGCCTGTTTGACAGGCCCGGTTTTCTGGTTGGCCGTGGTGTCATATAGTAGGAAAATTTCCAGGCCCGCGAACCGTTCGACTGTGCACGTTCTGCTCAACGTGGCTCACTTCGGAGTCGGTGAGCGAGGCGATGCATTAATATCACGAGGAGAGATGAGTTTCGAGACCCAATCCACGGGTCTCGTATTCATAATACAGGATTCGTTGTGTCATGATCCCTGTCATGAACACGATCCTCCTCCGGAGCGGATGGGCGTTTGCTCGGAACGACTTCTCGAGCGTTCCGCCCCATGATGGAATCCGATCCTTCGATGATTTTCCTCAGGCGCGTGCTTTTTCAGGGCGTCTTCTATGTCTGGTTATCGCAGCTTTCTCAGTCGAGATGATTGGTCTGCGATGGACACTCCGTCTCGTCGCCACAGCTACGGCAGGCTCAGGTCTCACATTCTACAACGTATATCATTGCTGCGTCAGGGTCGCGCGAATCCGGAGACTTCAACGAAGGAGTCATCTGCACCGCCAACTCACAGGTATGAGACCTCGATGACCAGCACTTGTTCGTTGCAAACTCTCGTCGGAACAATGCTTCAAATGAAGTTTCTCAGGTCGCTCCCGTTCTTCTTCAGGCGACAATGGGCAGTGGTACCCTGACAGCATTCAGGGTGAGCATAATTGGCCCATCATCGAGCCGGTTCCCCCACTGCTAAGGCCGCGTTCGGCTCTCGCGATTCCGTCTGCCTACGACTCCGATGAATCCGAGTACGAATATTCCCTCGGCTACAAGAGCTTGTCGAGATCGACGTCACGACTCCCCCGACAAAGTCAAATCTGAGGCAAGCCGACGGAATTGAATATTTCCCGGGATCGGTGACAGGGACGGGTACCAGGAGACTGCGAACCGTGCGCGGTCCGCCTCGGAACGAATGTTGCTGACTCAGAATGTGTACAGGAACGAATGCACGTCTTGTATAATATCAAATCGACTTTATATGCCCACTCCACCCTCATCACTGCAGTGCACCCAACCGTATCCTGGCACGACGAGGATCTCTTACACTTGGGAAATATAGTAGATATCAAGAACATTCTCAGAGAACTTTATTCGTGGGATATTTTGCTCGTGTCCTCAGCTCGTTCCAACGACGCTCTCTTCTTCCATCTCTTCATCGTCAACCGCATCTTCGGCATCTTTGTCAATCAGCGCTCTTTCAGATTCGTCATTATTGGAGAGGAATTCTCGCAGAAGCATGGTGGCGTACGAAGCTGCAGGTAGACTGAAAGCTACGACCACGCCGATCTTGGGATCCGAGTTCGTGTTGTTATCGCTCGATGGGTCAGCAGGCATCGTTTTCCTCTCATAGATTTGTGCTCCGTTTTCCAGCTGCGACGCCCTCTCCCTCTCTCTCCGCTCGTGTTTGACCTTGAATTCAAGAGAAATTTTTAGTAAACCATGATCTGGGATCGGCGAGAGTACGGATCGGGAGCTCACTCTCCTCACCTGGACTTTCTTAGCCTCCAGCTCTCGCAATTTTTCGTCTTTTTTGAGCATCTTGTCCCAATCGGTTTCAACCAATGGCTCATTCGGATTGGTGTAGGTCTTGACCTGTCGAGCACGATCAGAAATTACCACCATGAATGGTTATTCATTATCATCCGAGTAAACTTCCAAGTTGTTCTCGATCCGAGATGTTCCATCCGGTTCTGACTCACCTCAAACTCAAAATCTCCCGGTAAGCAGTAGACCTTTCGATACGTCCCTCGCATGGCAAAAGCCTTGTTGTTGCAGTTGAAGCAATCGAGATCTTCGAATCCGTCAAGCTTCACAAGCTCAACGTACCAGTCAGCCTGTTCGTTCTTTGGATATTTGATCGAGTACCCTGGCAAAGGAAGCACCACATCCCAGATGGTGTACGACGAAATGTTTTCCGCGGTCACGAACTGTAATTAACAGATGATTCTAGCTCAGATTCCTTTTCCTAATCGCCTGAAACCGCTGTTGATCCCGGAATGTGAGCCCTCCAAATAGAGACGCATTCCCGAACACATTCCCGAGTATCGCTCCGCGTGCAATGGCGCTACAGTTCCACCATTCGCAATCACGCTCATTTCCTGAATTTACTCACTTCCACCGGCGCCCTGTCTCCACATTCCTTCGAGTCAGACGGCAAAACAAGATCTCCAACCACAAGCTTCGTCCCGAATTTCTCGACTCGCCTGTAATTTCAAAAAGTCTGTATCAGTATTTTTAGCGAGAGTCTTGTTCTGGGAGCTTGTTTCGGAACTTCGATTCGACGTCCCACCACCCCCCTTCGGATCCATGAGAGCGACTCCTGAAAGTTTGCAGGAAGCGGATGGTCAGCTTACTTCGAAACAACGCTGTTCCAAACGTAGCTTTGGTAGGCATGGATGTACAGGAGACGTGTATTCTTCTGTATTCCGAAAAGAGCCGACTGGAAAGACAAGACCCAGTAAGATTGAGACACAGCAAGGCGTTTCTGAAGGGCCCTAGACACCCTCTGGTTTGCGTGGTTGAAGGCGATGGGACCTTTCAAAGTATTATGTTCGAAAATTCTCGTCCTCATCAAGTGCTCAATGGAATGCTTTATCCGAGTGAAACCCAGATCCGAGCCCGCCGATGCCTCCGCAACTCTGTGAAACGGACCTGGAAGTTTCCGGGATCCTTTTTCAGAGACGCCAAGAGATATCCTTCGAGGGAAGTTTGAGATCTTCTAGTTGCTAACAGTTCGTAACATTTGGCAGCATCCTTGGTCTCCATCCAAAGGGCTCGAGCGGAGTCCAGATCTCGTCGGGGTCGGCCGCCGTCGCGGGGTCGAAGAATCAGATCACAAGCTTCAGCCCATTTAGAAGCCAACATTTTCTTCCCTGAAAACAGAACGAATGCATGGTCCAGCTTATTATGTAAGTTCAGGAATAGTTTTACTGATCGGATGCGACGAAGTCAGAAGTGGACTCACCGATAGCGTGGGTAGGAATACTGGTAGTGCCGAACCGCTGAAGTCCGAAATAGTTCAAGAAACCTCTCCGGAGATCCTCCAAACAAGCCTTCATTTCATCTTCTGTGCCGCCCTGGACGTCCCTGAAATGGGGTGATTCCTCTTTAGCAATGTCCTACGTCGTTGGCCGCCACCTGAAGCGACCAAATGCGGATGTCGTAGAAAAGCGATGATTCTCACAATCACCTGAGAGTTATGATGAACCGGTTGCCTGTGAGTTCCCCGAGCTGGATTTGTTTCTGGCAAAATTGCACGTTTCCGATCTTGAACTTCTCATTCCGTTTATTTATGCCTGTGACCAATCGACAGGATTAAGTTGTCTGAGCTCAGGCCCGACCGGAGGATTCGACAAGAACATATTTCCTCTTGAGTCCTTCAACAGCTTGGAGTGCTCACCTAGGAGATAATCTGGCTTCATCCGATAAACTGATACTTTCTGAGTCGTTACGGCTCGCTTATCCTTTGTTCCCGCGTACGAAAACACCGACGGTTTCGTTCTTGTGAGCCCAGCAATCGCATTTATGGCTTCCATAGTGTCCGTGTTATCCTGTATGGAAGCCCAATATTCAAATGAGACGTGTTCGTTGAGTGGCGACGCACATGGGTGCGTTCTGAATGATCACGGGGCGTCAAGGAGAACGATCAGATCGTTTTTCAGCCGTATCATCGGGAATGGAACAAATATTGAGCTCGGAAAGTCGAGAAAAAATGGAAACCGAAATGAGCTACAGACTCCGTCATCAGAGCTTGTTTACGTAGACCGAGTTTCTAACGACGGCATCCCGAAGTACGCTCCGCACCTTGTAGAGAACGAACGTGGTATGATTGGGTCGTCCGGTTGGCCAGTAATATCGGAGCCTTTCGCCCTTATGGGCAATCTTTTTCGAAATCAGTATGGATTTCTTCCCATCTGTAAATTTACTTGCGATGAGCCACACTCGAATTCTTGAGTCAGGAATCTCAGATCAACGAGGAACAAGTAGGAAGAGGAACGGGGTTCACCGCCCCACAAGTGTGTGAGGAAGGGGGATGTCATGAATTGGAACTGCCCACTTCTACTAGGGATCTATCTAACTCACCCTGATCCCTAGTTTCACTCTGTAAGGACGGATACCCGTTCCTTATGGAAACGTGAATCAATGTTCTCTGCTCTTTCGTCATTTCATCGACATTCACAGTAACTGTGGCTTTGATGTCTTCATTTGTCATCATTTCCTCCAGCTGACTTTTCAGGTCATCATCAATCCCTAAAGAAAACATCAGAGTCTTCTTATCCCGATAGGGCAAGAATGATAATCTTCTTCACTGCAGCAGATGAAAAACGAGAGATCTCATCGTGGATCATGTGAACAAACGAGAAAGCAACCTTTCGTTCCGGTGTCATCGTCCTTGACTGGGTTTTCCAGAGAAGTAAGCTGTACAACTTCGCCCGCCGAGTCGATCTCTTTCACAATAAAGTCAAAGGATCTGAAAGATCATAATTACGAGCTCTCTTTGATGCTACGGTGAACAAGAAGAACGCAGTTTGAAAATCTACCGAGACTCCTCACTCGGATCCCTAGTGAACGAGGAGTGCCGGCATTGTTAGTCCAACTCTATGAGAGCTCACCTGGATTTGATACGCGCGGTGAAGGCCGGCCGTTTATTTGCGGTCATGTACTGAGTTATCCCAGCTGCGCTCTCTTGAGGTTTGAACCGGATCCTCTTGGTTTGTGGAGCATTGAGGTTGTCCTCAGAAGTCCGTTTCGCTGCCATCTCGCACGAAACTTGGAGTTATCAACGAGGTGTCCACCACAGAAAGTCCTTCCGATTGGGTTGCTTCAGACGACACGATTCTGAGGAGAACAGACTGACTCGATGGTCGGATGAAACCCAGCGAGTCTTTCCTGTCTCTCCAAAACAGTCAACTGCGTGTTTCCCCACTATCCTCCTGACAAAAAGGAAGAAATTCTGTCCTTACACATGAACCGACTCCCGCGTCTCCGTCGAATGTTTTGTTTTGGGTGAACACGTGGTGTCTGGAGCCCTCTCTCACTCATCCTCAGCAATCCGGTAAGAATCGCGTCGCAGAACATCATCTCGAAATCTTGTCGTGACCAAATGGAAAGCTGTAAATGCGAGAAACCTCCCATTCCCTCCGCATGGGCTGTGAAAACGGGAATCAATAGCCTCTTCACTCTGAAAACTTCTGGGACCGGGACGCGACACACAGCGCCCTCTGGCACGAACGTCGCAGACTACGTCAAAGATAGGAAGATTAGTTCCATCGCAGGGGCGCATCTGGGAGTGGCGAAAGGGGGTGCAGGAACTTTGAGCGGAGTGTTCCTATGACAGTCGTGGCGTGAAAAGTATTCATGGGAGAGCGTTAGTAGGAGAAATTCTTCCTGAGCTCAAATCTCGCTGTGAAGATCTTCACAGGTTCGACGCTCGAAGGTGATCGACGCCTTTCCAATATTCATGAGCCGATTCTGGAGTTCCTCCCAGAGTGGGCATCAGGGAGACATGATCGCATCTACCCTTCTCCTTCGATCCTCCGTCGAATTTTTTGAATGAGCCCCATGATGTGGATTATTCCCTTCAAGTGCACTAGAACAACGACGTCAGGCTGGGAAAGCGGACTCACACACTTCGAGGAACATCACGTCGTGCGTCCCAGAGCACTGCGAAACCTCAGTGAATTCCTTCCTCCATCGATTAGGCGGAGCCAGGGAGGTAACACCTCGTGGTTCCTCAACAGCATTCATTGAGGCCCACAAAGTTCACGGGAGGGTTCATTCTTCGGCAACACAGTCTAGCTTGAACTTCGAGATCTCCCGGATGCTCTTCGGCGTCACGAGCTCCCAACATCATTCGAAGCGAGAATGAATTTCGTTTTTGTGATATCCTTCTTTTTTGCTTTTGCCGTGACCTCATCCACCTTCATCAGTCACAGGGGCAGACAGCCTCCTTCCCCGCATCCGCCCACTCGCGAGGCCATGATTCCAGCCGGTGTCGTTCGAAGGCGGATCATTTACCGCAGACATCCGGGAAGATCGCCCGGCCAAGTGTCGATTAGAAAGATAATTCAAGTTCAGGGATTCACAAGAAGGAAGGTGCAGCCTATTAGGCGGAGACGGCCTCCTCCTTCTCAAGCTGCACTCATCAAGGCGAGCTATCTCAACAGGCATCGCGGAGGTCCTCGACCGCTCCAGCCAGTGTCAATCAACTCGCATTCGGACTGGCGGCGACATCAACAGAGACCTGTTCGCAGACCTTATCCCGTCCGTCGGGTCGTCGTGCCTCCCCTCATGCGCCGACAAAGCTGACTCTGCAAATGAATACATCCCAGGAGCAGGATACCATCGTTGTGCCATGACTCGAGAGTTTCGTGCAGCCGCCGTAATAAACTTTTCATACCAATTCTCATAGATCGTTCGAAAAGCGGTCGCTCATGCAGCGATGCGTCTTCGGTTTCAATCAGCATCTCCCTCTCGTCTTGAGGCAATCCGGTAGGATACCCGCTGCGGGACTTGCGTCAGATAGATGACTTCATTGCGGATATCGGAATCACCGTTGAAAGTTTTCATCGAGCGATAGATGTTCGAGGTGAGCCGGCAGGGCCCTGTCGCGGAAGGAAGAGCGAGCAACCATGAGCGATGAGCTCGGCTCGATAAAGGTGTCATCAACCGGAGAGCGATTTGCGTGGCCCTAGTCTCCGCGGTGTCGGATCTCTTCAACGGCAGGCCTAGAGACAGAATGCTCATTCAGAGAAGCACTCGAGGCGTCACGGTCGACAGTGGAAGGGGAGTGTCGTCTTTCTCCTATTGACACAAACCTGTCCACATCTTGGAACCCGAGCTCAACCTTCCGTGCCGAGCTCGGGCTCGATCTGATTCCGCTCCGGACGACGACAAATGGATGCCATCAGGACAGCGGAGTTACGAGACCGCGCTGAAACCCCCAATTCCTTCGTTTGCTCGACGCCAACTGCTGGCATATAAGAGACTTCATTGAAGGTCGCGAGAGACTCGGATAGAAAAACGTGAATCGCGGCTCGCTTTCTACGACAGAATCGCCGAGTCATCAATTCTCTGTGTTTGTTGGAAGTCGGTAGCTGCATTCGTCATTACTCCGTGGGTGCACTTCGACTCGTTCTAGAACGAGTCCGAAATCGTGGCAGCGACTATGTTCGACGCTCGGCTCGATTAACGTATCTCTCGCATCTACGGAGCACCCTTATCCACGTGACTCACAGGGGTTCAGACCCTTAGCCTTTAGCCAACGCCTTCCGGGAACATAGAGGAATATCTCGTGACAGATAAAGTAGCGAAGTCCTCCCGCATCTGGAAGTATCAGCACAGAGCATCGGCTGTGACGGTCCCTCGTCGGCGGCAGTCTCTCTCGGCTCGCGTCCTCTCTGAATCTTTGGGCCTACTCGGCCGGTCCGATGTTTCAGCTACCGACTGACTGGCACAGATCTAGAAGGTTTCGGTAGCGAACGAACGAGTGCCAGCGTTAGGGACGCGGTGGCTTTTCTGAAGAAGGCGCTTCGTGGGTGACCAGCTGACGAAGCCTCGGAGCTGCGTGCACGAGGCGGTCCGTTCATCGGACGGAATGATTCGACAATGATGACTCGTTAATGCCAGGGTGCTGTTTTGAGAATGCAGTGGATTACAGCGGCTGCTGCATGTGTTCTCCTCCTGGGCGCGGGAGGAGACGGCCGGAGGTGTCGAGAGAATCCTTTGTGCGTGTGCAATAACGACCTGTCCAAGGATGTCATCTGCGATGGGGTGGCTTTCGCCAGATTACCCCTGGCCTTGCTGGACAACTACGTCACCACAACACTCGTGATCATGCGATCGAATATTTCCGAGATTCCTGACGACGTTTTCTTCAATGCCAAACTGACCGCGCTGAACATCGCCGACTCCCAGCTGAGTCGGATCGGGATTTGTGCATTCTGCGGGAACGTTGAATCGACGCTGGTGACGCTGGACTTGAGCGGCAACCGCTTCTACGACTTTCCCATACGGTCACTTGTGAAGCTGCAGAATTTACGGTGGCTTTCCCTCCGACGGAACCATATCACGAGGCTGGAGTTCGAACAAGATGAAGAAAGTGTCGGCCTCCCTTTGTACGACAACTTGGTCAGTCTATATCTTAGCGACAACCACATCGGTCACGTGAGCTCTGGCACGTTCACGAAGTTCTCGAGGCTGCAAACGCTCGAGCTCAACAACAATGGTATCGCTTTTCTGACGGGAGACACTTTCCCGCGAACTTTGGTGAGTCTCCAGTTGGACGGAAACCTTCTGACTGTGATCCCGTTCGACGCCTTCAAGGACCTCGAGAACCTCCAGTGGCTACATCTGCGCGATAACCACATAGCGAAAGTGCCTGTTTCCCCGCGTCTGGCATTCAAATCTTTGATTTCCCTCGACTTGGGAGAGAATCTCATCCGGAGCATCGCGGAGCCCATATTCAACGAAGTGCAAATCCAGCATCTCAAACTCGACGGCAATCATCTGTACAAAGTGGAAGCGAACTTTTTCGACGCACTTGGCCACACAGTAATCTCACTGAACGGTAACATTCTATCCAGCTTGGATAGTCAAACTTTCGCTCGCTATAAACCGAAGAAAATCGATCTCAGTTTCAACAGCTTCCACGTCGCTCCGGTGGAAGCTCTCGAAGAGAGCCAGGTCAAGCTCTTGAACTTGACTCGGAATCATCTGACCAACTTCACGGCCCGCCTCTGCCAGCTGACGAAGCTTCTCATAGGCCAGAACCGACTTGAAGCAGTTCCTATTCTGCCATGCTCACGGAATCTCAAGGTTCTGGACATCTCTAAGAACAGGATCGGAGCCCTCCTCCCTGACTCGTTCCCCTTCCCGAATTTGCAAACATTGGACGTATCCGACAACGCACTGCTGAGCATCGAATCCGCCGTCTTCAAGTCATTGGTCAATCTCAAGGACCTGAACCTTGCCCACAACCGGCTCGTGAGTCTTCCGGCGGATGTCGTATCCATGTTACAATCACTGGAAGCCCTGAACGTTATGAACAACGCACTTGAGGGTTACATCAATTTGGCCAATCTGACATCTCTCAGACGATTAGATCTGCGTCTGAACTCATTATTGAAAGAAGAAATCCCAGTTGGGAACGGCATCCAAGAGCTTGACCTCAGCTTCACGAAGATGCCCGTCGATTACATACAACCCATGGCTCGGCGTGTCAGCAGATACAGTTTCCAACTCTTTCCGGGAGAGTCTCTGAGATCGTTGTTCGCTCAGAACTTCCCGGACCTGACCACTATCGATTTACGGCACTCAGCCATTTCCAGAATTGGGTTGAACGCTCTCTATTACCTACCAGCCCTGGAGTCGGTGCACTTGAGCTACTGTCGAATCGATACCTTGGACGACATGGCTTTCAATCGTCTCCCGGCGTTACAGCTCCTGGACCTTTCACACAATCGCCTCCGAAGTCTCACCCTGAGCGCTTTCTGTCAGCTCAGCGACTTCGAAATCGTTCCGTCGACCCTCGACCTCTCTCGCAACAGGATAAGATCGCTCAAGGCTCAAGACGATCATCTCGAGTACGAATGTCAGAACTATATTACTGTTCTCAATCTGACCAGGAACGAGATCTCGACCATCGATTTCAACGCGTTCGTCACCGTGAAAAACACGCTCCTCGAACTCGACTTGAGCCACAATCGGCTCGACGACCAGCAGCTGAAGAAGTTCATCGATCTCAAGAAGGTTTCCAGGCTGAACCTCAGCCACAACCGCATCGGGATGTTGCCCCGCAGAGCGATGACCGGCTTGTTCAACCTCCAGGAGCTCGATCTCAGCTCTAACCTGATCAAACAAATCACTCCGTCCGCTCTGGCGAGTCTGCCGAAGCTCCGTGTCGTCGATCTGAGCGTGAACAGCATAAGTTTCATTCCGATTGATGCTTTCAACGGCACGAGCATCGAAGTCCTCAATCTGGATCAGAATGAACTTCCGTCGCTGAAGAACGCGGCTTTCCGATCCATAGGATGTGAGTAACCACGCGCAAGACGAACGAACGATATGCTTTCTCCCGTTGGATCGCCTTTCATTTTCTAGCCAAATCGTTTTCCTCTTCAGCGACTCTAACCACGCTGTCTCTCTCTCACAACGACGACATGCATGCTCTGACCACCGGCGAGTTCAGTTTTCTGACGGATCTTCTGCATCTTAGGATATCGAACTGCGGGATCAAAACGATAACTCCAGGCTCTTTCAACGATCTGAGTCTTCTCATCTCCTTGGACATATCCGACAATTGGCTGAGCTATCTCGAGGCTCAGACTTTCGAGCATCTTCCGCTGCTACAGGTAATCACCGGCGAATTTTGACCGGTAGTCTACGGTGTCGACGAAGCGATCCGAAGATGACAAGTGGAACTCTTTGCAGTATTTGAAAATGTCAAACTGTTCGTTACGGATCTTGCCATCGCTCCACGTTCCGGACTTACGAGTTCTATCGTTGGCATCGAACCGACTTGAGAAGCTCCAAGAGACCTCCTTCACGACAGCGCGGAAGATTCATGAACTGGACCTCTCCCACAACAGATTCAAGGAGATACCGAGGAACTTGTGGAGAAATCTCTCCGAGATACGGACGTTGAAACTCTCCACCAATCCTCTCTCCGCCATCCTCGAGGAAAGTTTCAAACAACTTGAGTTTCTAGAGCATTTATCGATTGAGCGCCTGGCAGACTTACGGAGCATCGATCTCCGATCCTTATCACATAATCGGTGAGTGAAACTATCGCTGCGATCTCCGCCCATCAGAGGCTCCTCTCATTATGAGCTCAATCGTTTCGAATAACAACAGTTCGCTTTTGGAAAACCCCCGTCGAAAAATCAGATCGGAGTCACCGGAGCTCTTGTTCCTCTAGCCGGATGAAAAGTCTCTCCACGTGGACTTACACAGGCACCGGAGCGTTTCGACTCGAAGCTCTTCTCTCTAAATGCCTCGCGCTGCGATATCTCGATGTGGAAATCGAGGTTACAACACTCTCCGACCAAATCCAGTGGGGATTCGGCCACAAGCTCCGTCGCCTTCACCTACGCGGCGTGAATTGGACTGCGATGGCGGGCGACGCTCTCATTGGTTTGGAGGGAGTGAAAAACGTCAACAAAAAGGTCAGCACCGATCGAGCAAATTTTGCACACCAGAACGACTTTCGGAGAAGCATTGGCACCGTTGTTCGATAGTGAATCAATAAGTTGAAACCGCGCCGCAGGAGATCGACATAATCGTGAGCAACACATCGATAGAAGAAGTGCATTTTGGCTTCATAGAAAAGCTCACGCGGCAGCCTAGGAGGGTGAATCTCGACCTGCGTGGGAATACTTTCCGACGATTCTTCTCTGAAAATAAGGACGACGTGCTCAATACTACTCGGGCCTATCCTCAAGCGACTCTAGGTTAGTTCAGATCTCAGTTGTTGAAACTCGTGCCCTCAGAAGATCTCAAGCTAGAGGAGTTTACGATTGGATGTTCAGGGAGCATCAATGCATTTCGCGGTCTGGCAATGTTTGTAAGGAGTCGGAGTCCTTGTGGGTTATCCTGAATATTATATGAAGAGCCCCCTTGAACTTTCCTCGTTGATCGATGGCAATCGATGATGATCGCGACGCAAGAATCTCATTGCCGCGATGGTTAGGTTCCAGAAATGCGAGTTTTCCGTCGCATCGTATCCGCCCCAGCACGGAGAAACGTGTTATCGATTTTGCTTTGAATGTGAACCCAATCTCGAGGATTCTCACTCTTCCGAAGGGAAATACAAGGGAGTTGTGATTCTTCTCTGGTCAATTTACAGGTCGGCTCTTGGTAGACGTCCAAGAAGATTGCGATTGCATTCGAAACCACTGGATCATTGCTTGGAGAGCTCGAGGGCCCAGTTTCATTCCCACGCGTTGTCGCGAGTTCCCGACATCGATCGACTTTGTCGCCGACGTCCGTTGTTCCCCGACCAAGGACTATACTGCTATCGATGAAGTGACGAAAAGAATCCAGTCATACGCGAGCTCGGGGCTCCCTTCGATTTTGAATTGTTTTTGGCCAGTGAGCTTGGTGATGATCTTCGGGCGATTCCTCGTCACCTGAGGAGCGGCACAAAATGCAAATCAACCATAATCACGGCGCTGGTGACATCAGATTGAGCGATTCACGATTTGGGTCCACGTGAGGCGCGAAGATTCACCGTTGTAATGAGTGAATAAACATCACGTGAGTGAGTTATAACGATTTATTCTCTCCGAACCGCTCGTGCAGCCTTCGAAATTCCAAAACAACCGTTCATCAAAACGAATATGTGATCTTGATAAGTTGCATCGCGCAATCTATGTTGTAAATGGAGAGCAGTTGGCGAGACTCGTCGAACTGGAAATCTGTCCACGCCTTGCTGTTCAGCGTGACAACTCTCGGAATCGATTTCATTCCGTACACGTGAACTCTGTCCAGCTTGTTCTCGATGGTGTTCCCGCTATTGTCGGCGATCTCAATTACTTGAGCATCCGCGGCGGCGGTTACCAGAGAGTAGGCGCGCTTGTCGATCGCATCTATGCTCTCGCCGTCGTCGATGTAAACCTCGCCGAAGGCAGAACCCTTGTCGTTTAAGAACACGTAAAGCCCGAACGGATTCAGGCGAGAATCTGTTGTAGTGTCGCCAGGTTCTTGGAAGAATACAGCTCGTCCTCCTTTCATGAAGAAGTAGATGGTGTCGTCGTATGCGGTGAGGTCAGCGTATTTCCCCCCGAGTGTCGTGTCAATGGCTTCCGTCCTGTTTTGTAAATCGAACCAAACGCCCTGCGGGAAATACGCGTGGATTGTCTCCTGGTTTTCGTACAACGCGGGGACGACCATGAGCGATTCACCCCACAAGAACTGCTCATCGTTGTCATGGGTTTCCGGGTCCTGCGGATATTCGAAGAAGAGGGGTCTGGCCACGGTCTCACCATAAACGTGGGCCTTGTAGAACAAGGTGTAGAGGAAAGGGAGGAACTTGTAGCGCCAGTAAAGAGCGTTCTTTGTGACAGTGAGTACTTTTCCCCCCAAGGAAGCAGGATCTTGAGCATAGGTCGTATCCTCGTTGTGATTCCTCGAGAACGGGTAGAAGGCTCCTACAGCTTGCCAGCGGGCGCAAAGGTCAACTGTGGTGTTTCCGACGAAACCGCAGATGTCAACGCCAACCAAGGGGATGCCGTAAAAGGAGAACTCAAGGAACCCCGGAATCGAGTCCTTCAAGTCCGTCCATGTCGAATACACGTCACCCGTCCAGTGACCAGCGTAGAACCCGTGACCTGAGAAGCTTGAGCGAGATATGATGAAGGGTCGCTTGTTGCTGCGCACGGACGCCAGGGCGTTATAGGTCGCGATGGCCTCCGTGAAGCCATACATGTTGTGGACGTTGTAATGCTCGGACCAGTGATGTCTATCACTTGTGCACAATGTTTTGGTTATCAGGAGCTCATCCCCAGGCGTGTACACGATGCTGCTGTCGCCAGGACATCCAGTATCCAGGTGTCCATTTACCATATTCGATGGTTCATTCATATCCTGGCGGAAAAAAAGGGTTGGTATCTAGTGATCGAACAGGCAACTTCCTGCAGAGCCGAGCTCACGTTTCGAGAGGGTTTGTCAGAGACATCCGGAACACCCAGTATGGAGCACCAATGAAACTCACGATCCAAGCACCGTCGAAAGCCACCTCTTCATGGAAATCTCTGAACATCTCGGTCCAGTACGGCGTGGCGTTGGGGTGAGTGAAGTCAGGGAAAACACTAGACTTCCGGTTCCAAACTCTACCGCGGACAACAGAACCGTGGATGTCCTTGACAAAGACATCGTACTCGAGCCCGCGGTCGTAGGGCGGGTATTCTCCTGGGGCTTCACTTCCACTGACTGCCGGATCCTGCGAAAGACAACCTTGTAGGGAGCGAGACACCAATTACAATTGGTAATAAATGCTTTTCAATCGTAGGGAGCGAGCTTAAACCATAGAAACTTCCGCTTCGATCGGGATTTTTCACACAAGCACGATGAATCCATCGCAGATATGTTGCGGACAAAAGTTTGAGCAGCAGTACATGCGAACTTACGATGATCAGAACGTAGTGGCGACCATCCGCGTGAAGCGAGTCCACGAAGCTGCCAAGGTCTTTATAGTTCACCATGTCCACGGTGAAGTCATTGCGATCGTTCATGTAATCGATGTCGTTCCACTGAACGTCCTGAAATAGAAAGTTCGTCGGTTGGGCCCGGGAACGAACTCTCTATCCTCCGCTTTCTGTCCGCTTGAGTTGAACTTACGATCCGGACTCCCGCATCCAAGTTCTTCTGAAGAATTCGTCGCGTATGTTCAGTGCTTGTGTAACCAAAGCGGCAGAGATGGAAGCCTAGAGACCAGTAAGGAACCATCTTCGGCTTGCCCACGATCTGCTGGTACTGCTGAACAACCTCAGCGGGAGTGGGTCCAACGAACACGAAAAAATCAAGAATGCCTCCGACAGGTCTGTATGTAATCGCGGGTGTTGGTTGCAGGATTATATCCATAGCGTTCGAGTTGAGAAGCCACATTCCGTTGGCAACACCATCTGGTTCAATGTTGATGTAGAGTGGGTGAGTTCCATACAGCCGTGCGTCGTAGACCGGGGATCGGTCTTGGTTGTAGAAAGTGAATCTTGAGAAATTGATGCTCCTCCGCAAGGAACCCTTGTGCTCGCCCAGCCCGTACACCACTGGGGACGGGAGCTTGCTCGAGATTTGAATGAATCGATCGGTGTAAACCAGCGATGCCAGATCGAAGCTCACACTGGAAAGAGAACAGAATGCTCTCTTGAACTTGAACCACCGATCGATTTTGAGGAGAATATCACTTGATCGGTGGCGAGTTTGCTCACGTACAGCGTCGTGCCGGGAACAGCGCCTTGGAGACGACTGACTTCCAGTCTGGTATCATTAGTGATCTTGATAACGTATTTCGCCTCGATGTCTCGGATTGGTGCTGGCGGTGCTGGCAAAGGTGGCTCCCATCTTCGATTCGTGGGATCCACGATGCGAATTCTCACAATGTCCTCTGCCTGTTCTATGGCCTCGACTCGGAGCAAGTCGATGTCCTTATCCACCAACGACGGGATTATCCTCTCAAGATACGCAGCCAAGCCAGCGTCCGTGCTTGTTTGGTTCAGAATGCGGTACCCATGGAAGTTCTTGGGATAGTAACAGCTTGGAACTCTCAGAGGTGGGAAGTTATCTACGAGAGAAGCGAGACGAGTGCGATTGCAATAATTCGGGAATTCGGAATTTTCACGCATTCAATATGATATTTTTATAAACTAAGTTTCGAGCTCACCAGAAACACCGCTCGACGCGCGCCAACAGCAGCCTCGCTCGAGGCATCTCTCTTCGTTCGAGTTATCCTCCGGAAAACAGTCGAATCTCTCCAGGCTGTCGACTTCGTCGCATTGGGAATCGCTCCGAGCGGTCGAGGAGAGCGCGCTTCATTTGAGGCAAACAGGCTTAGTTCTCAGAATGGAGGGAATGTCAAACAAGAGAATCCTCTTATTGTTCCCGGGAACTGCTGCAATATCAATGGCCAGCACTCTGATTCTTAGCCCTCCTCCGTTCCCGCGCAGTCGTTCCCGTCGTTACACCTTTGAATCATTCAGCTATTTGTCTCAGCTTTCGACCTGGTAGCTCAAGCTTCAGCTCATTCATTCCGCTGGCGGCTCGTGGATATGAAGAACCCGAGTTGTCGCTCTCTAATGCAAAAAGAGTCGAAGGCTTCCACAGCGCTGCACTGCTCTAGAGATCGAAAGGTAAAACCTTGCCTTTCAACTCTAGCAATGAAGGCGAAACTGATGCGTGGAAAGTGCTCTCAAGACCGAAGACGTACCCCTCAGCCATCTAGTAACTCAGGAACCCTGTGGCACTCGAATCCCGACTGTCAATCCCATCAAGCTCAGATGTGAACAATAGAGCTAGCAGCTTCATGACCAGATCTAGAAGAATAAGCAGCGGTTCGAAGCCCATAAAACTCACAAAAATGCTAGCACGATCAAGGCTCGCATGAGAATGCAGTGGATGGAGCGGAACTATGAGCTCGCTCGTCGAAGCCGACGTTTCCAAGTAGAGCCGTCCCTCGCATACTTGGGAAATGAAAACACCCCCAGCGGAATTCCCGAGATTACGGGATGATGTGACAGCTCGCTCAGTGGAAGAATTCGCCGTCCACGAGAAAGGATAATGGGTGAACTCCCACGTTGTTTCCGAGACAAGGCTGTGTCGTTTTGAGACGAAGAAGTATTGATCCAGGGAAGGATTATAGAGCTACTGAGCTACTTCGAGCTGCTTGAATATTCAACAAACCACTTCCCATCAACTCAGTACAGTGCCGCGATTGGGGCTGGGGTTTGGTCCTCGTCATATTTCCGACAAGCGCCCATCGTCCGAGAAAATTGTTTGAGCGGGAGATGGACACCCTAGATCAGGAAATGGAGAATTTCGATGCGGAAACCGCTAGGTTTCACTTAAGGAACTGCAATGGGAGGTGTTTTCTACGAAGTGCCTCCCTTTCTGCTCAAAAACCGACTATCGGACTTCGATACATATCTGTGGATCACTCCATGGCTACTGCCTCCAAGATTCTGTTGGCGTGTATACGGTCACCGCGGTGATCGTACAATTCCACGAAGCCTCCGACACCTGCATGCGGAGCAGAGTTCTATCCTTTCTGACTGGGATCGAAGTTTGGTCTGACGATTGAACTCTTAGCAATTCTACAGGAGGACCGATTATATTAGTGACGGGAGTTCCCTCCCCCCGGGACATGCGGCAGTCATAATGCAGGGAGATAATAATCTAAGCGTGTCAGTCGATTTGAGCGCGGCTCATTTGAGCGTGGTCGAATTGAGCGAGATCGATTCGAGCGCAACGAAATCACTCGGTCTGCGGTGAGTGTGAAGTGTGAGATGAAGGAATAGGGAAATTCGTCATCCACCGTACTATACCGCGAAGAATCGGCTGCACCCCAAAATACCTCGGTTCGTGCCGTTTCCTGCTCGTCGGGCTAGAAGGTATGCGCCGATCACAGCCATCGACATTCAAACTCGAAAAGATCGGGAAGGAAAAAATTACACATGTTGCACTCCAAGAGACAGGCGCGGTGGAATTTCATGTTTTTCGATTATCTGACTGCGAGAGCAACACATTCTGCACGATTAGGAGCCCACTTTCGTGGCTAAGACCCTTTGTTCGTTAAACAACACCATGATTATTTAACATTGCCAACCTCTCCGATCGAAATCGAAGATCTTAACGAGAAGGACGCTACAGTGAGGAACTTGATAACTTGTGGTACGTCGCTCCCACGTGGTCATATTGGAAAGTCATCATCACGAATTCTCCTCGAAGCTGTACAGCCCGTCGAGCTGTGAGTGTGCCGAACCGCAGCGTGAAATCAGAGTAGGTGAGTCAGGGCCTAGAGATTCGTCGGTTTAGCTACTTCATCGCGCAGTTAATCCGCTCGGTCAGTCCCTCCTAGAAGCTCGAGACCGGTGAACAATGGGATAGGACAGTGTCGACGTTTCCTGCTTCATCTCGCCGCATGTTATGAATTCCTCACACGGCCTGGTGATTCACTCCTTATGCTGGAACTCGATTCCTCACAGTGCAGTCGACCAATTCCTGTGGATCCGGCAGCCGAGGCGCGCTCATTGATAGCTTATCGAGAGGTTTATAAATGTCAGAGATGCATTAATATTGTAGATCGTTACTAGCTCATGGGAGGAATCATACAGGAAATCTTCGGAGGGCTCCAGATTAACACTGACATCGATCGGCTTCGCTTTCACTCCATAGAAGTGGACTCTGTCGAGAACGTGGTTGACTGGCTCATCGCGATCGCTTGCGAGGAGCAGCTCACGGGGGTTTGCAACGACCTTGACCAGGCTATAAGCGTGTTCCGCCACAGCATCAATGCTCTCGCCGTCATCGATGTAGACTTGGCCGACAGCAGAGGATTCGTCGCCAAAGAAGACGTACAGTCCAAAGGGGTTCTGGCGGGAATCCATAGTGGTGTTTCCGGGTTCCTGGTAGAAGACAGCATGACCGCCTTTCATGAAGAAGTTGATTGTGTCATCATATGCTATGAGGCTGACGTATTTCCCACCAGCGATGGCATTCACTGTGGCGGTCCTGTTTTGAACGTCGTACCAAATGCCCTTGGGAAAGTAGGCGTTGATGGTCTTCTGATTCTCGTGCAAAGCAGGTACTACCATGAGAGCATCACCCCACATGAACTGTTCATCGATGTCGAAGGTTTTCGGGTCATCGGGATATTCGAAAAACAGAGGTCGGGCGACGGTCTCGCCGTGGACATGAGCCATGTAGAACAGCGTGTAGAGGTAGGGAAGGAATTTGTAGCGCCAGTAGTAGGCGTTCCTCGTGACGGTGAGAACTCTTTCACCCAACGAAGCAGGATCCTGAGCGATGCCATCGTCTGTATTATGATTCCTCGAGAACGGATAGAAAGCTCCAAGAGCCTGCCAGCGTGCACAAAGATCAACTGTGGTGTTTCCGTTGAAGCCGCAGATGTCGACCCCAACTAAAGGCACGCCGTAGAACGAGAACTCGAGGAAACCGGGAACTGAGTCTCGCAAGTCCGTCCACGATGAAAATACATCACCGGTCCAATGACCCGCGTAAAACCCGTGCCCGGAAAAACTTGACCGAGATATGATGAAGGGACGTTTGTTCGGTCTTATTGTTACCAACGCGTCGTAAGTCACCATAGCTTCGGTGAAGCCGTACATGTTGTGAACGTTGTAATGATCGGACCAGTGATGTTTATCACTGGTGCACAGTGTTTTCGTCTGCAGAGGTACATCTCCGGGAGTGTAAGCGATCTTCTTGTCGGAAGGGCAACCAGAATCGATATGACCGTCGATCATGTTCGCCGGTTCATTCATATCCTGCGATGAGAAAGCGAGGATGAATCTTATGAAAGGTGTTCCGTGACAGTATGAGGGTAACTGTGCTCGATGCAATCAACGCACCGGCGAAAGTATCTGCGTAATTATCTAATGTCTGTGATAACAATGGAAACATCTGGAAAGCTTACGATCCATGCGCCATCGAATGCAACTTTCTCATGGAAAGTTCTGAACATCTCGGTCCAGTATCGCGTCGCGTTGGGATGAGTGAAGTCAGGAAAGACGCTCGACTTCCGATTCCAAACTTTTCCGCGGACAACCGAAGCATTGATGTCTTTCATGAAGACATCGTATTCGAGTCCGCGGTCATACGGCGGGTAGCTTCCCGGCTTTTCGCTGCCACTGACCGCTGGATCCTTGGGAGTATGAAATATTTGAGCGCGAAAATAGGACATCGAGCTCTGAGTAGTTTGCGAAATATTCGAGCCGTCTTCTCAAGATCAGGAGTCGAGAACCACTGTCCTCACAGGTTATTCGATGAGGGCTCACAATTATCAGGACGTAGTGCCGCCCGTCGGAGTGAATTTGGTCCACGAAACTCCCGAGATCTCCGAAGTTTGTCATGTCAATCGTGAAATCATTACGGTCATCCATGTAATCGATGTCATTCCACTGAACATCCTGCAAGGAAATGAGCAGTGTCCCAATATTTCGATCGGTCGGGCCACTTGAGCGAGGATCAAGTACCGATTGAGATGAAGATCGGGATTCATCGTTGTAGAATGAGTCTCACAATTCGCAAGCCTGCGTCCAGGTTTTTCTGCAGAATCTCCCGCGTGTGTTCAATGCTCTTGTAACCAAATCGACATAGATGATAGCCAAGAGACCAATAGGGAACCATCTTGGGCCTGCCCACTATCTGTTGGTATTGCTGCACAACTTGCCCGGGAGTAGGTCCGAGGAACAAGAAGAAGTCTAGGATTCCTCCAACAGGCCTGTACGTTATTGCTGGTGTCGGTTGGAGAATGATGTCCATGGCGTTGGAGTTAAGGAGCCACATTCCGTTGCAACGGCCATCTGGCTCGATGTTGATATAGAGCGGATGTGTGCCGTACAAACGGGCGTCGTATTCTGGAGCTCCATCGACGTTGTAGAACGTGAATCTCGAAAAGTTGGTGCTCCGCCTCAGGGAACCTTTGTGCTCGCCCAGGCCGTAAACCACTTGAGATGGGAGAATGCTCGAGATCTGGATGAATCGATCGGTGTAGACCATCGACGCCAAATCGAAATCCACACTGCAACAAACGAACTCTCGCTCAGAGATGAAACTCATCAGTGGGGAAAACCTCACTAAAGAAAGTATGAGCCCAGAGAAGTCGCTAAGCACTTGAAGTTCCTGGGTAGCGGAGAACGTCTAAGTTTCGCGCATGAGGAACTGCGTCATGATGACCCGCCGTAAGTCAGGTTTGCGGTACGCAGGATTTCAGGGCAAATCGAGGATTATGATGAACGGTATTTACGCTTCGCTACGTACAGCTTTGTCCCTTCAGCTTTGCCTTCGAATCGTGTCACTTGCAGTCTAGTCTCCTTGCTGATTCTCACGACATAGTCGGGGCTCCCGGATGGGTTCGGTGCGGGAGGCATTGGCAGCGGCGGTTCCCATCTTTGCTGTTTCGGATCGACGACGCGTATCCTCACGATATCGTCTTCTTGTCTCGTCACCTCGACACGCAGCAAGGCGATGTCGACATCTATGAGGGATGGATTAACGCGTTCGAGGTAGGCTGTCAAGCCGGATGCAGTGGAGGTTTCATTTAAAATGCTGTACCCTCGGAAGCCTTTCGGATAGTAGCAGAACGGCACATACAAAGGCGGGAACCGAACCTCGTATGAGCCTGCGAATGTCGAGAAACAAACATCATCGAATGTCGGAGTTATGATTCGATGCGGAAGTCAAGTGAGCGCTGCCGGTCGTCGGCTGACTGCTCATTGGTGACGGCTCATCAACTCTCACCATTGAACACAGTCGAATCACTCCAACAGCAGCCTCGGGCGAGACACCGCTCTTCGCTGGAAGAATCTTCCGGGAAGCAGTCGAACTTCTCGGATGGGTTCGACCATTCACATTGAGGGTCGCTGAGTGCCCCTGACGACGCTACCCTGAGACTGGGAAACTACATCAGATTGCTGGGCATGATCGTTACCAAAAGATTCAAACGTTGGGAAGCAGCATTATCTGCGCGACATGAGTTCTGTGTTTCCACGGGGAGAACTCACCTGACACCCAACAGGATAAGGGCCAGCATCTTAGAGTCGTCGCTCAGACGGTGCTTTCGTTGGGTTGTTGCCGTTGAGAAGTCTTTTGACCAGCCACTTCTCATCGTTTTCGAAAAGGAACTAGAGGCGCCCTCTGGTGGCCAAGATCGTGATTGGTTTCGAGATATCGGGAATCACAAACCTATTCAGTACTCAGCTATCAGACCACGGTAATAGATGCTGGCTTCACGATGAGACACGGTATTCTCTCAAACGAAATCTCTCGAGCGAACTGCTGTAAACAGTCGGATCCAGTGAATGACAACTCAGGAATCTTTCGAGAGAAGGTCTAATGTCCGGTTCCGCCACTGCTGACCACAGGGCAGAGCAGGCTAAGCTACACAAGCTGAGCCTTAGAGAGGAAGCCCTTCACAATCCCTGTAGTGTGAGAAGTTTCTGGCGAAGACGCCGATCTAGGCATTGGAGTCTTTGAATTCATAGTTTCATCCCTCTAATACGGATCCAACGTCTATTCGTTCGTGTTGGAAGAAGCACGGTGCCTCGTCCAGCCTTGTCAACTGCAACCGAACGAGAACTCGGGAATGAAACAACCAAGGGACGATGCTCCGAGTCTAGGTCAACGGGGACCAGCATCTACCGGCACCGATGGTCGAGAATCAATTCTGTTCGGCACCTCGCTCGAATCACTACGCGACAGCGACCCCCATCAGACTCGAATCGTGACTGCGTATGTATTTAGCTCGCGTTGTTTCAGTTGGAGGTTCCCTGCGGCCGGGTCTCCACAGATTTCTCGTGGAGCCGAAGGAAGATTCCCTCGTCGATTGATCAGGGCCTGCTGGAGCACCGAAGAAACATCCGAGAGAATCACATTCACGGCGCCGGGATCCGACGACCCCATCCCATTGGCACGGCCGCTATTTTGAAGCCTAATCTATAACGGATGAGTTCCGTGCGAATGAGCGTCCTCCACAGAGCGGAGACTTCCATGGTTTGTTGTAGGGTTCCATAGATGCGGAAAATATGTTAGAAGAAAAAATTCGGGATCACGGCGGCCCAGGTGTCTGAAATCTCACATTTGGAAATGCAATTTGAAGTCGGCATCGTAGACCGCAAACAAATATCGGAGTCATCAGTTGAGGCACTGTGACACGGGACAAGCGTGATCCCGAAAATACCATTTTATAGGATTGAATGATGCAACCCGGAATCGAGTCAAGGTTCCTGGAGCATTTTCCTGACGGGTTGTCCAAGATTACTCCCGGGCTGTTCTCTTGGAGCGATATACTCATTCGCTCGACCACTCCTGGAATCGTGCCAGTGAGATTCCAAGAACATGCCCCGAACCTAACACGCTACTGAGGACCCCAACATCGTCAACTGCATTCCGTGGATCAAGTGAGCCGGGCGATAGATTTTCACTCTCCAAGGAATCGCCTCTCGTGCTGGGGATTTGATTTTTGTGTAAGCCAGTAATGAAAGCCAACACCGCCACCCGAGCCAGTCACTATGAATGCCCACTTGATTCAAAGTCCAGGGTACCTGATCAAAAAGCAAGGATGCTCTCATTAAGATCCTCAAGGATTTGTAACGCAACGGGTCGAAATACGATAATGACTATCCGAGACGATGGTGTCCGACTACAATCAAGTCGCGGAAACCAGGAAGGCTTTGACTAACTCATAACTTGGCACGCTCTCGAACCGCTGTTCAATGTTAACTTCTCTATCTCGCTCTCTCTTCAATGTCATGAAACCCTTCGTAACTTCGAACTTCGAGCGACTTTCACTCATCAGACGACTTCGAATTGTGAGCAATCTCAGTGTGAGTAATGCTTCCCACTCTTTCGCGTCGTAAGGTCAGATTCCAATCTTTCTCTTACGTTTCCTCGGATACCGAAATATTGTCGAGCGTCGTCTCGGTGACAATTCTCGGAACATTTCTTGCACTGCAGCGGAGGTCTCCAAACTGTGCTCAGCGGAACAGTTGCGCTGTTGAAACATGTTGTTATCGAAACTCATAGAGCTAGTTTATCGAATCGAATCCCTGAGCGTCGGCACGGTACGATCTCCACTACTATTTCTACGCCAGAGCAAGTTCGAAAACAATCCACAAACGAACGTGTGTATCGTTACTTTTCTCGAACATTCAGGAGCGAAAGGCTCCCATTCCCGGTTGAATTTCACGAGTCTGAACGCGCTCATAGCTCCGTGGCCAACTATTCCGACAGCCCTCGAACGAGAATTTCGGAAACAGGAATCTTTTCGGAGTTTTCGTCCTGAAATCGAGTTTCAACTCAAATTGAACGCGTTTGAGAACGAAGTCAACAAGAGAGCTCATACAACATGGAGTTTATCAATCGCGTTGACCATGTTCCGATCTGAAGCGCGGGATCAGCATTTTATTGCGGCAACGCGCGGGACAACCAAGTCGGCCTCGCCTTCCAGCCGGATCAGTATGTGAAGGACACCGTCATTAGGCTCATGTCGTGATCTAGGTTGTTCAGTGTGAGGAGCTGGCGTTGTCCGTCGTAGCTGAAGTCGTCGAAGTCGATCTGGTCGACGGTGATCCTCCGCGGCGGAGACTTAACACCATACACGTGTACAGTATCCAAGTTGTAGAAGGATTTGACTTGGTTCTTGTTACTGACGACGAGGATATTTTCGGTAGCCATTGCGCTGACGAGATCATATTCTCCACTTGTGATCGAGTCGATGCTTTCACCATCGTCCAGGAAGACGCGACCCGACGCCACGCCGTCATCGAGGAAAACATAGAGACCGAACGGGCTCTTACGTGAGTCTGTGGTGGTGTTTCCAGGCTCTTGAAAGAAGACAGCATTACCTCCCTTCATGAAGAAGTGAACGTAGTTCATGTCGGCGGGGAGGTTCACGTACTTTCCTCCTGATCTCGCGTCAATGGTTCCAGTCTTGTTCTGAATGTCATACCAGATTCCTTTCGGGAAATAGCCGTTGACTGCCTTCTGCCCTTGATACAGGGCCGGAACCACCATGAGCGCCTTGCCCCACATGAACTGGCGATCGTTATTGTAGGTCGCCGTGTCTTCGGGATATTCGAAGAACAAAGGCCTTGCAACGGTTTCTCCTTTCGTATGAGCCTCGTAGAACAATGTGTAGAGGAACGGGAGGAGTTTATAACGCCAATAATAGGCGTGACGGGTGGGTCTCAGAACAATTTCACCCAGCGCTGCGGGATCTTGATCTCTGGCATGGTTGGTGTTGTGGTTCCTAGAGAATGGATAGAATGCACCCAGGGCCTGCCAGCGAGCACAAAGTTCCACATTCGTGTCATCCATGAATCCGCAAATATCCGCTCCAGTCATCGGAATACCGTAGAACGAAAAGTCCAAGAGCCCGGAGATCGAATCTTTCAGATTCGCCCAGTTCGAGCGGATGTCTCCTGTCCAGTGCCCGCTGTAAGCCCCCTGGCCGGAGAAGGTGGATCGCGAGATGATGAACGGTCTTTTGTTGGGCATGGTAGCCGTTAAGGCTCGGTACGTCTCGATGGCTTCGATGTAGCCGTAGAGGTTATGGACGTTGTAGTGGGAAGACAAGTAATGCTTATCACTCGTGCAGAGAGTTCTTTTGTGGAGGTATTCGCCCCCGGGGGTGTAGGGTATTTTTTCATCCGAACGACACCAGTTGTCATCGGTGTGACCGTCGATACCGTTCGAAGGCTCGTTCATGTCCTGCGGGTGAAAATTTGATGACATCGATGTTTTCGCCGGAATTTATCTCCTCGGAACAAACGCCTGATCGCTCAACGTTCACTCACAATCCATGCTCCGTCATAGGGGACTCTGTCGTAGAAATCTCGGAACAATTGAGTCCAATAGGTGGAGACGTTCGGATGGGTGAAATCAGGGAAAACACTCGATCCCAAATTCCAGACTTTCCCTCGAGCGATACCGCCCTTCGCTGTCTTGACAAAGATGTTCTGCTGAAGTCCTCGATCATAAGGGGGATATGAGCCCGGCGTTTCGCTTCCGCTGACGGCAGGGTCCTGAAAAAGCCCTCGTGTATCCAACGTTCCAGAAAGAGATCTATCTCGACACCAACTCCTCTGGGCCAAAAGGAAATGCCAATCGCGTTGAAAGCAGTTTTCAGATTGCTTTCTGGACACTGCTCAGTTTCGCAACGCTCACCACAATCAGAACGTAGTGTCGGCCGTCCCTGTGCAGATCCTCGGCGAATTGGCCGAGGTCGTTGTAGTTTTCAGGATCCAGTGTGAATCCGTTGAACCTATCCATATAATCGATATCGTTCCATTGTACGTCCTGTAAATTCAGGAAATCCGCAAATGTTATCCGCCGGAATCGCTGACGAGTCAGGTCACAACGAGGCGTATTCCCAAAAGCTCAGGATGTGGTCGAAGAAATCAGAGATCTCGTGATTGACTCGAATCTCGAAACGATCCTCACGATTCGGACACCTGCGTCGAGGTTGCGTTGGAGAGTTTGCCTCGTGTGTTCCGTGCTTCTGTATCCATAGCGACAGAGATGGAAACCGAGCGACCAATACGGAATCATTGCTGGAAGTCCGACAATTTCCTGATACTGTTTCACGA